>JAHLJT010005724.1:0-50941 GCA_031308135.1 Acheta domesticus
AAAAACTAAATCTCCAAAAATTTAAAAGGTCAAAAAAGTTCTTACAGCCTAAGAAACATGACTCTAAGACATTTTGGGGGGCAAAAAAACCTATTTTAAGTGCCAAGGACGCATCCTATCTGAGTGGTAACATGTATTGCAGCGTAAAGTGTTGCAGATATGTGCACCTCAATCTTTTTTTCATAATTTGAATAATTTTAGAGTTTTCATCTTAAATGTTTGATGCACCCTAGGAAGGTAATTCCCCAACTAGCTTAGCTCCCTTAGCCCCAACTAGCCAACTCCCTTAGACTATTATATTTGGGGGGAATTTTAACTTCCATCTTAAATCTAGAATAAAGAGAAATGAGTACTTACCTACTGCAGCTTCCCGAACAGACTGCTTTACAAAAAACATAGCTTTGCTGGATTTGAATTCAAACTTTCTGCACCGTGATCCCCAGGAGATGTTTTTGAAGTGAAGTGATCAATTATTTGGCTGGCACATGCATGCATATCAGAGACCAATCCAATAATTTCTGAAAAAATAAAGAAACAAAATTTTGTCCACACAAAATTCTTAAAGTGCAGTAAAAATAAACGCAAATAAATTACACAGGTTACTGAAAAGAAACAAACGTTGCTTCATCACTTGAATTAGAAAGCTTGTAAATTCAAACAACAACTTAATTAGATTAGTCTCATTCTGAAGGAATTAAAATATATCTACACCCTATGGTTCATTCTAAAAATTACCAATCTCAAGATTTCTATCCACAGTTTACATACATGAATGTTTTAATTACAACAAAATATCATATGTGTATAATAATAAAAAACTAAAATTAATAAAAAAGATAGACACTTCCCAAATGAAACATCCACATCCATTTCCTTGTTTATTCCATTTGAGATATATTTTTTGTGGTTTCTATACAATTCCTAATAATAAGTTTTGGAATGACAATATTAGAGTTGAAATTACTGGCGTCACAGCACATGCCTTCTTGCATTATTTGCAATTTGTGCAATTTTCGAAAATTCAGAGAGTTCAACAAAAATTAGAACTGTGCCAATTTCTTTAAGTGGTTTTTGCTCTATCAAAGTAAATGTTTTTAAAAATTAAAAGACTTTGGGGATTTTTTTTTTATAAATTGCCTTCACATGAAGCAAAAATTAGGCAAAAAACTTTTTTCTATGGATAGGTTTCATTAAGGAAAGTTCTCTATATTCAACATTGAGTTTGCCAAAAGGGGATTCATTCAATTGTTTGAAATATCCATTGCTCTATCCAATGAAGAAAAATTGAAAGAAAAAATTTGGAACTGTTTCTTAGAGAATTTTGCAAAAACTACTTATATTTTTTATAAATGTGAATTAAATTCAGTTTTAAATGTAGTGCCCCTTTGAAAGTCATGAGCTGGAAGGAGGCACACCTCATCAAATCAGGAGCTTCAATGTCAAAAATTTAATAAAGCATGACACCTTCTTCTTCTTCCAGCTTCTGACCTTGAAGGGACATTGCATTTAAATCTAAGAATATCCCACGATGTGTCTTTGGAGGGCAGATTTTATTAAGGAAAAATCTCAATCTCCAACATTGTAGTTGTAAGAATGCAACAAAAACTTTTGAGCATATGAACATTTGAAAATTCAGACTGTTCAATGAAAATAAGACCTGAAGATGAAGAAGAAGAAGAAGGAAGAGGAAAAGGAGAGGAGAAGAAGGAGGAAGAGGAAAAGAAGGAGGAGGAGGAGGAGAAGAAGAAGAAGGAAGAGGAAAAGAAGGAGAAGAAGTGACAGAAATCAATCTCGATGTGTGTAATTCCATAGATTTTTCTTGAATGGATCAGTTGAAAACAGTTATTAACAACAACAAAAAAGTCACCTCATGCCAGTAATAGGAATTGGAAAGTAATCAAGCCGATCCAAACAGATTTTATTATCTGTTGGTTATGTGGATTTGTGGCAGACTAAAGGAGCAAAGCTCATATTTATTCATTATATAAAAAATGGTGACAAATTTTAATTTACTGGCAACAGAGGTATGGAGCAAAGCTCATATTTATTCATTATACACAAAATGGTGACAAATTTTAATTAACTGGCAATACAGGTATGCTTATGGACCTCCTATTAGTAAGCATTGTATCTCATATTTTGACAACAATATGATTTCACCCAAAGCTTTATCTAAATAATCACATCTAGATAGTTAAGAAAAATTCATCAAAAGTAAAGATGATTAGAATAAAAAGCTATCAAGAAGTAATTGAACACCTAGAAATGGAACCATCCTCTCTTATTCTTGATTTATTTTCTCATGAACTTTCTAAAGAAGTAAATTGGCTCTAAAGAAAACAGTCTTTACAAAAACCTCATAGACCTAATGTAAATTACATTTTACATAATTCCTCAAATCCGTCTACATAGGAAACAACAAATCCCCATTTCCTTCACAACTTTTCCCTTTTTAAATTTCTTTCCATCCTAGGAGAAGTCTGCAGTGAATCGTAAGCCTTATGATTACTTAATAATTGTTGATCAATCATTTTAATGATCTAAAATCTAATAAAATCTACAAGATATGATTTTTATCAACCTCTGAGAAATAATTCCAGGTAGTTTTAAAATTATTTACTAGTAAGTATTTATGCATTCTGCTTACAAGGCAATAATATTTTAAGCTAAAAAGAAAGTTCCTAAAGTAAAGTAAAGTAACTTTATGTTATTTTAACTTCACTGCTTTTATTCTTTGATCCAAAATAGGTGAGCTGTTTCATTTCTGTATATTTCACATTCAGAAATATTTTGAGGCAAATAAAGAATTGATTATAATTTACGGTAATTTTAAATTGATGTTATACATAGAATTACATCAGCGAATACACAAACATATGGAAAAATATACAAGAAAAGGGATTTTAAATTAACAACAATCACTGAAAGCATATTCTGACTTCATGAATGCCCTTCCAATGAAAAATACAAGAAATCTAACTATGAAAGTTTCACCAAGAAATTCTAACTAAATCACATAGCATTTCTAAATACCAACACTTGCTAAAGAAACTGGAATGTCTTGGAAAGGTAGGTAACTAAATCTCAATAAAGTGGGTTGTCGATCATCCAAAAGTCAATCATCCGAAACGTCAAATATTCGAACTCGTAATTTCTCTGAATAATTATTTCTTTCATTAGGTACCTTATGCTATACATTTTCTTTTGTAATACTGAATAATGAGAATGATCCCCTATATGATCGACAGTGACAAAATATTAACAAGATATTCTACTATAGTCAATCATCTGACTTCCATGTGAACTTGGACAAACCCTACATTAAATGCTCAAGAAATCGGAGTGTTATTATTAGCAGAAAAATGCTTTTCACCATCTTTACATGCAAGAGAATGAACAGTACACTGTTTAACACCAATTGTAAACCCTTAACAACAGTCACTCACTTGGAACGTTCATTGTTGACAGCAAAACCACTGCCTTTTAGTGCCACAGTAGACTTCATAGCACGCATGTTCAGTATCCAACTTTATTCGCAATTATCCGAACTATACTGGTCCAATTATTTCAGATAATCGATGTCCCACTGTACCAGAGAAGATTTTAAAACAAAGCTAGGAAATTTCAACAAAATCAATGGATTTGTTGAACATAAAAAGGTGTTTCAGTAAGGTAAATGTGACGAGTTCACAGGAGTTTCTCATAGCAATATGCACAGAGTGGTGCAGAAAGGAGAGCAGCATAGGGTATCTGGGGAACTAAAAAAATTTGTAGTTGAGGGAAGAGAGTGTTCATATCACAGAAAGTTCTTAAAAGAATCCAAATTCTTGAGTACTATAACACAAATGATAAAGACCCTGAAATCAAAAGTAAGAAGATGCTTACAGAAAACGCAGAAGTACAGAACATTAGGTAAAAATTCAGTGAACTCTCTTGGGTGCTTCGCCAAAAGAAACTGGCCTGCACAGTAACAATTTTCACAATGTATTTTAACCAAGAATAAGCGGGGGATAAATCAGTTTTTCAAACACATAGAAAGGTAAAAGGGGAATTTGGGAGGACATTGTGTATTAAGAGATACAAATAAACAAATTACAGAGAGCAAAACCAAAGTGGAACTCTCTAATTATTTTTATGGATATGCATTTGCACAAAAATGACATATCTATTCTGTACAGGTCAGAGGAAGTATGATCTTCAAAAATAATTGTGAGAACTGGGACAAATAAATCAGTAGGCCCAGACAGCATTTTGGGGGACTTACAAAAGCAAGAACTGAAGTCATGTTTCCATATCTGTTGCAACTTCTTGATTTTACAGAAGTAAAGTAAATTCCACGTATTCCCCAGGATTAAAAAGAAGCATTTTAGTTCCCACTTCTAAAGGTGAATTTTTGTTCAAAGTTAAAAACTACAAGCCAGTTAATCTAACACACGCTGTCTGTACACAGGCGAAGCACCTAATCACTGAACTTTTAAGGAACATGTGGAGAAGAGAAAATCGTTTATTTGAGGGGCAGCACAGGTTCAAAAAGGGTACTCACTTGAAGACAAATAACAGCATTTTGCCAGGATATCTTGGATTCACAAGATGAGGAATGTGACGTCCCCTTCCTACGCCTCTCCGGAAGCTGATCGATTACAGCGTATTCCCAGTGAGGTGCAGGAAAGGAGATGGGACAGATGATGAATGTGACGTCCCCTCCTGCGCCTCCCCGGAAGCTGATCGGTTACAGCGTATTCCCAGTGAGGTGAAGAAGGGTGATGGGAAATGAAGATGATGTGATGATTGTTGTTGTTATCGGTGGTTGTATGGTTGTTAATGAATGAAGGGGGGAAAGGGATCTTGATGAGCCAAATGTCTACGAGTTCGAATAATAATAATGTTTATTTAATGCATTATGTGGTTAATAGAGAGATACGGAGAAGAGACAGGGAAGGAGAGAGATGAGAACACTTAGGAAGACGAGGCGGGGAGTCGAGTTCGACGACGGCGTCTTCTTACCATATCGCTCCACTATTTCACCCATTGCTCTCTCAGAAGCGGTGGCGGAGTAGGGCTCGTCGCTGACGTCATCTTCTTCTGCTCGGCTTCTCGTGGTAGTTTCGTATGGGCCTCCGGCGTGGCTCTCGCTGGAACTGCCTCCGGCGCGGCTCCCGAGGGAACCGCCTCCTGGCGTGGCTGTCGTCTGTCCTCTGGCGTGGCTGTCGTCTGAACTCTGGCGTGGCTGTCGTCTGAACTCTGGCGTGGCTGTCGTCTGAACTGCTCTCAGGAGCTTGAGCGGGTCCTTATATATCGCCATGGTAATGGCGAAAATCTTCTGGAAGTTTCCAGAGAGGTGTCAACATGTTTTCCAATTCGTAGCCCGTTCGTTGTTTTCTTCCTCGTTGGAGCTCGAAGCCACATGGTGGTGAAATGGTTGGCTCATCACATGGCTCCCTTATTTTCCAGAAAAACGTTGCCACTTTGGCGGCGTTTTTCGATGTGTTGTTTGTTGGTCGTCGTGGTGTTGATGTTGGAGGTCGGCGTTGAAGTGATGAAGCTCTGTCTGATGTCGATGGGTCCTCTCGACTTGGGTAGGGGGAAAGAGAGGAATTGAAGATGTAGGGAGTGTGAAGCTTAAGATATACTAAACAAACTAAATGCAATTGGTGACAAAACAGAAATGGTTACAATGTGATTAAGATAACAGAGTAAATAATGTAGCTAAATACAAAATATTGACATAGTGAATTACTTAGTTAGACTAGTGGTTAGACTTAGACATAGTTGTTTTCTTAGTTTAGACATAGTTGTTTTCTTAGTTAGATATAGTTGTTTTCTAGTTAGACAGTTGTGGTTAGACTTAAGTTAGGCATAGTAGTTAGACATAATAGTTAGACTTGAGTTATAGATAGCGGAGTCTCTTATGAACGATATGTAAAATGTGGAATGTTCCTAAATTTGATCAAGATTTAGGAGCATTTCGTTATTGAACTATGTTCAAGAGGCTATATACATAAATATACAGAAACTTTATACATCAGGCTATATACATTTTTATACAGAAGTTATGTGCATGAGATTGTCCAGAGCTATCTAGTAAGAAGAAGAGTGGAGATTTAATTTCAGTATATTGATAGAAGTAAGCATTAAGAGAGAGAAAAGGAAGAAAGAAAGAAAGAAAGAAAGAAAGAAAGAAAGAGGAAATACATGTTTCATTGAGAAGAAAGGAGAAAAGATAGAAAGAAAATGGTTAGATGCAGAGCTATCAATCATGAATATGAGTAGGGTGGTGGAATATGAATTTAGAGGATTGAAAATTAAAAAGATAATTTAAGATTCCTACAAATTCATAATGGATGGCTGACTGCATTGGAGTACTAATATACCGTGATTAAGGAAATTATTATAAGTAATAAAAAAATTGTTCTTTTTGAGATGAGGATGTACTTTTGATAATGGCACAATTAAAGCACTTCCAGTGCGTTGGACTGTCAGTTGCGATGTGTAGTTAAATTAAACTTATTATACTTATACACTTAAACTTCAACTCGCTATTAAAATTATACACTTGTTGTTAAGCTGATACCCTTGTTGTTGAGCTGATATACTTGTTATTAAGCTGATTACACTTGTTTTTAAGCTTGATACACTTGGTTTTTAAGCTGATACACTTGTTTTTAAGCTGATACACTTGTTTAAGCTGATACACTTGTTGTTAAGCTGATACACTTGTTTTAAGCTGATACACTTGTTGTTAAGCTGATACACTTGTTGTTAAGCTGATACACTTGTTGTTAAGCTGATACACTTGTTGTTAAGCTGATACACTTGTTGTTAAGCTGATACACTTGTTGTTAAGTTTATAAACTTGCTGTTTAAACTTATACATTTGCTGTTAAACTTATACACTTGTGTCAAACTTACGCACTTATTGTTTAACTTCTACATGCACTTGTTATTTCACTTGATGGTTTGTTTTTCTTGGAAAGTAATGGATTAAATTGAAGAAAGTCCTTGTTTTTTGTTGCGTTGTTTGTCATACAGTCCTTTGCTCTGGCTTTTGAGAGATGCGGTCCAGGCGTGGGTACAGCATCCCTGGAGGGCTGGTTGATGGTGGTGCGAGCTGGAGCTGCATGTCGGCCTTGTTGAGGTGGTGCCGATGGTGCTGGTGGTGCCGACTCTCGATGGGGTAGAGGTATCATTTTGGGTGATGAAGATAGTTTTCTTCTTGAGGAAGAGGAATGATTGATTGATTGGAGATTAATGTTTATGTTCGATGAAAAGTTTTGGAAAGGAATCGTTTTTTAAAGCATGGGCGGATATATTTGTATTGAAGGTAAATGAGGTTTATATAATGCAGTAACAAAGCTATGTTGTTAATAATCAGGTTGGGGGGGTTAAGAATATTCTTTCGCTCATAGGGTCTAGACTTGTGATAAACGAAAACACTGATTAAATTTTTTTTTTGCAATTTTGGCGAATAATAGTTTTTTAGTGGGTAAAGGATAACAGAGATGCTAGTTTCATTAATTGGATGTGGGGGTTAGTACTGTTTTCCAAATCTATATTCTATTTCCAAATTATTTGTAATAGTCATTAGGAGTTCGATATAATAATGTTCGCATTCCATATTGATATTTTTCTTCATCTTTGCAGTGGTCATTCATATGAGGATTATTATAAAATGTTTAGAATCCGTATATTCATATATCCTTATTCTTTGCAGTGGTCATTCATTTGGATATCGTTCTATAATTTTACGCAATCCATATTCATATTTCCGTATATTGCAGTAGTCGCTCCATTGAGAATTAAAATAACGCAATTGATTGCACATTACATTCATTACAACAATATTATAGTTCATACAATTGTTTCCTTCATTATATCTGTATTCATCTTTGTGAATATTATCATCTTTGTATCATTGTATTCATCTTTGTGAATATTACCATCATTATATCATTATTATTTCATTGTTAACATTGTTATGCATTCTATTACTAAATAAGAGTTTCCCAAAGGAAGAGTTATTTTTATCATTAATTATATAGTACTTGTCTTTGCAAGAATAATTGAATGATTCTTCAGTTGAACTGAGTTGTGCCCTTAAATTGTACTAAGACCGTTTTAAATGACACAGTCACAAGAACAATGTGACATCGATTAAACGAGTATGGATTTCGTTTTGTTAATGATTTGTAACGATGCTCGCGCGCGTAGTTCTAGGTAATAACATGTTGTGAAGTTCAAGAACTGCGGGCGGTGGGAGGGTGGGGTGAATAACATCTCCAGCAAAGTGAAAGTAGGTGTTGTTATTTCCGTACGCGACTTGCCAGGTATCTGCTTTTGAGTTAGCGTAAGATCGCCTGAAAACAAGTTCACGGTCTCTTGCGTAATACTGCGACGCGGCACGTTTGTGTCTTAAATGAGAAACCGTTGCCAATATTTCCATAAACCAAGAGATGCGGGGTCATTAAAGTTATAAGAGATAAAAAGGAAGAATAGAAAGAAAGAGAATTTGTACAAGTATCGAACCCTATATACTGAGTTGGTGACTTGTGACGTATTGCGTACTTCGATATCGTGGTGTTTGAAATTCTGTCGAGTTTGGAATGAATTCTCTCAAT
Source organism: Acheta domesticus (assembly GCA_031308135.1). Taxonomy (NCBI): domain Eukaryota; kingdom Metazoa; phylum Arthropoda; class Insecta; order Orthoptera; family Gryllidae; genus Acheta; species Acheta domesticus. The sequence continues at coordinate 8,616 of JAHLJT010005724.1, forward strand.
AAGACAGTTATTGTGTTTCGCTGTCTAATGAATATAATTTTTTTTAAAATGCACATGTTAATGAAAGTGAATAGGATTAATTTCTCCTCAACAGTCTGGTTTGTCTACTTGTGAATTGTTATTTTATGGAGGAAAGGGATCCGGCTCTGTTGATATTCAGCGTCATCAGTCAACTATATTCAAGCCTTTGCGTAACCTATTTCTAATTTAACTTAGCGGCCTACTATAACTATACTAACTTACGTTGCGCAACTAATACTAACGGCAAAGGGGATGAAAGTAGACTGAAGTCAGTTTCTTATCAAAAGAATCGCAAATGGCGTAGTATTAAATTTTGGGAGTAAAAATTATTGGAAATTTCAACAAGAGTTCATTAAGTGCATAAGAAAGATAAGGAGGTATCAAATAGTATTTTCCCATGTTCCAGAAACTTTTGTTAGGAAATTATCAAAATTCTGATAAGTACGGAACAATTGAAATTGAACATATAAATGACAGAATCGTTTACGAAATCACAGTTTCGGGAGGAAATGTTTGGAAATGTCAACCACGGTGATTCTATGAAATTGTTAATACGCGATCATTACGATGTATGCGCAAAATATGTTGTCACCAGAGCTAACTGGCGACAAACGGTACCAACAAAAGTGATGCGCCTCGTTTGCGAATGCTATTGGGAAGCGTAATTCACATTTGAGATGCTGTCACATTGAAGGAGCTGAGTAAAACTAACGCGATCGTTGGTAAGACGATGTAGGCGCGTGAGGTTCGTTGCACCGAGAGGCGCAAATCCGCTGCCACCAGATGTGACGTCATCTTCTTCTGCTCGGCTTCTCGTGGTAGTTTCGTATGGGCCTCCGGCGTGGCTCTCGCTGGAACTGCCTCCGGCGCGGCTCCCGAGGGAACCGCCTCCTGGCGTGGCTGTCGTCTGTCCTCTGGCGTGGCTGTCGTCTGAACTCTGGCGTGGCTGTCGTCTGAACTGCTCTCAGGAGCTTGAGCGGTCCTATATATATCGCCATGGTAATGGCGAAAATCTTCTGGAAGTTTCCAGAGAGGTGTCAACATGTTTTCCAATTCGTAGCCCGTTCGTTGTTTTCTTCCTCGTTGGAGCTCGAAGCCACATGGTGGTGAAATGGTTGGCTCATCACAGGAAGATAGAATTGATGTATCGGTAATAGACTTAACAAAGGCTATTGATCTTTTCCTTCGATAGGCTTCTACAAAAAACAGACACTATTGGCTGAACTCACAAGCAGTATTATGGATTAAGGATTTTGTAAATAACCTGTGGGCACCAGTATGTGAGGGTGGGAAATAACCTCTTGCCAGGAGTACGTGTAAGTCTGGGGGATCCGCAAGGGAGTGTATCAGGGCAGATACTATAAAGGAATTACTCTAAGCAGTTTGACAAGCCGGAAACAAAAGAACATCATGTAGGGATGATGGCATTGCAAGAGTGATGTAGCCATTTACAAATGAGATAACTGTAAATGAACGTACAGACAAATTGAGTGCATGCAGAATAACCTGCAGATATGTTGCCAGCAGTGGACAAGCAGTAATTGCCGAAGCAGTCCCTTTTTAGAGTAATCTCCCTAAATATTTGGTGTTTGTAAGGTCATAGCAGAGAAAATAGGCTCAAAAATTAAACTTTTTGTTGACATCTGCCATGTTTATAGAAAGATTAAGAACTTACTATATTAGGATAAATTACAATGTGACTTGTGGTGTCTGCATGAATGGACAGAAACCAATAGAATGAAGATATTTCAAATCCTTAGTTTTACAAGTGATAGAAATTAAGGAGCAGGTAAGTGTTTGCATGGGGTAAGGTAATTTCAAAAGAAACTAGTTATAAATATCTAGGGGTGATAATTCAAGAACAACTAGGATGGGAGAATTTATCGACTTTACTGTTGGTAAGGCATGGAAAATTACATTGAAAAATGCGAATGTTAAGAAAGGGAAGAAGTACATCAAAAGAATTATCACACTCTTCTACTGTGCGTCCAGTACTACAATACAGTGCAGATTAGGAGCTGTATGGGATGGGCCAGGTTAACTCTAACGAAAGAGTTCTGAAAGTAGCAGCAAAGTTTCTTAAATGGGAAATTCATAACTAAATACTACCAGCAAAGTACTGTGATGGGAATCTCGAGCTGTAGAAAAAAAGTAGTTGGGTTACTTTGCAAACCATTGAAGCATGAACCACCCTACAGGTAAATTCAAGACTGCATGACTGGGAAACTGCATGAGCCTGCTTACGTAGCATGTCACGACCATAGTAGGAAAATACATCCAAGAAAACGGAGAAGAGATGTTGGAATATACTCATTTGTACACAGGACTGTCAAACCATGGAATAGCTTGCCTGCAGCCCTAATGGAGACTTCCCCATATGCATCAAGAACTTTAAACACAGATCAGATTCTAGTACCAAGGGTGCAAGTGAAAGGGCCAGTAGTCTCTGAAGGGTTTCTGCATTTAGAACGCACACCCAAAATAAAAAATGTACTGAGTATTAAATGAGTCAGAACCAACATTGCAGTTGATATATTCAGTGTGTATTTCTGTGCTACTCATTGTATGTTTATTTACATAATATATTTGTATGAAGGATAGATGGCATTGGGTGTAATAACAAAAACAAATTACATGAATTATTTATGTATAAAAAGACACAATATAAAACCAGAGAAAAAATAATTAAACTTCATTCATGGTCAAACCAATACTATTTTGGGGGATATTGAAACAAAGAGATAAAGAATTGGAGTAGCCCAAATGAGTTTCTCAGACCAATTTTGAAAGTTATACAAGCAAAGACAATATAAGAAAGAAGCTTACAACTAAAAACCTCTTTCATCATTGTAACATAAAAAACATTGAACCAAAACAGGCCCTGAAATACAGACCAAGAGAAAGATTTTGACCAAAAAAAAGATGGAAAGATCAAACACCTTAGCAGAAATAAGAGACTACTGGATCAAAGGAACAGATGTTCACGTTCATCTCTCAAAAGATGTAGTTGTTGTTGACATTGACAAAGATGATGAAGATAGACTGGAAATAAGAGAAACTTATTACTAGTTTGGGTCGAAGATTTCCCCATATAATGAGATCTTCAAGGTCAGAGGAAACACTAGCGAATTTTCTTCTTCAATGATTCACTTTGGAGTATTACAAACCTCAGTAGGAGAGTGTCAGGTATTTATCTTGTACACACTAGCCTATGCATGCATTGCAGATGCAAAAAAAACCCTCGTTCATAAATTCAAAGTGTTAGAGAAGCCTCCCTAATTACCCCCTAATGCCCTAGAAAAAAAGCTATATAAAATCACTGAATGGCCTGTAATCTATTAACTGTTGAAAATGCTAATTTGTATTGGCAAAAATAACCCTAAAACCAACAATTCGTATCCTAATATCATAATTCCAACAACTAAACTAGAATTTAACCTGGGTATGCTTATGTCAACTGATGTAACATGTAATGACCCTATCACAATTATAACCAAAAAGCTAACATACTGATATAATTGATTAATAAGAATATCAAGAATGTCTCATTTTTATTCACCACTATGTCATCCACCTAATACCAATCCTGGTATAGATTTACACCCCTCCTTTCAATTCCCACATAATCATCCTCCAAAAAGAGTACCTAGAATGGCAACTGAAAGTCCAGCAAATTTGAAATAAATACTTAAGTAGAAAGACTTGCTTCATTGAATTTACAAACTTCACAACACAGCCAGTGTCAAGGAGACCTAATCGAAATATTTAGTCAACAACTATTACAAAAGTCCTGAACTCTCATCACAAGTCATCTTCAATCAAAATATCCAATTGATCACCATGAAATGAAAATATGATCTTTGCATAAAATCTCATTCAAAAACTTCCAGCTTCCACAGAACTGACACCGAATCGAACATTACCCCCAAAAAGTATTAATTCTAACATCAACAAACTATTTTAATGAAAATTAAATAATTATTTGAAATATGATATATAATGAAATGTTACAAGGCCCATTTCTATTGCATTATTACAAATGAAATTATTTAAACATTATAACAAAATTTTCATTTTAGCATTGAATGGAATATATGTTTTTCCTTGTTTGGCTTGTTAAACCTTGGTGAAATAAGATGCATCTAATAGGTTTTACTTCAATAAATATTCATTAAATTTACATTACTTCATTTACAAATTATGTTTTGATAAATATAAATGCCTATTAGCCTATTTTCAATTTTATTTCAGGATATTACATTTATTTCACTTTTCCTTACATAAAATATGTAAAATACATACGTTGTTTCAAAGCCATATTCTTCAAGTACAGTTCACACATCTGTACAAGCCTCTCGAGGCCTGGCAAACTTGAAGCAGCAGAAATACATTGTCGAGCTGTTTGTTCCGATAAGTTAACTGGCAAGCACTCAGAGTATAAAAAATGAAGAATCGTCCCAAGAACATCCTCTGGAAGTCCAGAAAGTGGAGGAGGTTGACTGGACCAGTCAAGTTCTGGTGCACTCAATCGCAGAATACATGTATGTACAGCAAACTAAAGAAAGAAAAGATCCTTATTAATGAAAATGTCAACATAAAATTAGATTAACCATACTCCTGTGAAATTATACCAATACAAACCTTTCTTAAAATTCAAATTTACTTTGTATCTCAAAAGACAGTAATAAATCAACTGTAAGTGATGAGTGAACAAATGGCCAAGAATAACACAATTAAGGAATCAAATTTATTTACTGAACTACTATACATTAAAAATGGATTCAACAACCAGAAATTCATACCTGTTTACTATTACATGCGGTAATAGATAAGTCAGAAAAATATCCATCTTCCAGAGCAGGTAGCAATGAGAATGTTGAATCTATAGGAGGATCAGGTTCGGTTTCTGCTATTCTTTTACAATGTAGGACACACCAACCATCACAAGACAATATCATAACATCCTGTGCTTCTGGACGTTCCACCTGAAAAAGAGAAAGATTGAAATTGAATTGAATTTGAAAGATTGTCTTAGAAAGAAGACTTAGATATTTGAAGTCTGAAATGATTTTTTTTCTCTGAAACACTGAATGAAAATAAAAGCAAAATATAAAAAAACTAAAATATTATAAATTATTTACAGGATTTCATCTACAATTACTATACTGTACGAATTCATGGAAAATGCTTTCTGTAAAATTTATAATATTTTAATTCTGATGACAAATGCAAACATTATTGTATTACCACATACATAAGATCTTAACAATTTTGTCACTTGCCACTACTTACTCTAAACTCTATTACATGGCCAGCATATGCACCAAAACGAATCACACCAGCTCCAGATGTACTGTACACTTCATAAGTTTCACAACTGAATAAAGGAACAGAGTCTGCGCCTTCAGCTATGGTCCAAGTCACATCACCACCCTCATCCAAGCAAAATTGAGTTCTTAAAATTGAAAAAAATATATCAGTAACAAATGGCAAGAATGTGGGTTTTTCTAGTTCAATAAAATAACTTACCCTTCTATACCCGTCTCCTCCGGGCGACTTCCCTGTGGATCACAATATATGACCTGCAAGGAAAAATGCATTTTTATGTTTATTGACATTTGTATTTACATTTATCATTAATTAATTGTCCTCGGTGACGTTAATCAGATACGCCCATTCTCTGTTGTTGTGGGGGTAGGAGGCAAAATTATCAGGCATGAAAGGACGAATTAAAGGGATACCATACATCTTTTCTGCGGGCTATCTCAATACTAGTCACATTTGAAAGATTGTAAGGTGAAACAAGTGGTACAAAAAATGTTCTTTACCTCCCATGTCCCAATGTAGGAACGGGCAGCCATCGCGAATAACTACACGAAACGCCAGCAGAGGGCACACGCCGGATAATGGTCTCGCGTAAGCTACCACAAATGAAAACTATAACAGGGTCACAAACGTTACAACATACTCAAAAATATTAAATATTTTGTCAATGTTTATGCGAACAAGATAATTAAATATAAAGTTATATTAACTTACGTACATGCATTTTTCAAACTTGCAAACGCCGATTGTTGTAAGTAACTTACTCCTTCATGTAGGTATTTCAAGAAGGTTTTCAGACTTTATTTTTTAAAAGTTGTATATAGAGGTGAACAATTGAGTGAAAGATTTCGCATTTGAGGTGATTGGAAACTAGGTAATTTAAGAATGATAATACGTTCTTCTTGCGATCTTCTCCCGTTTTCTACGCGAATTTAGTGTTATATTTTCGTTTTTAACCCGTTGGTGAGATAGTGAAGTGCATTAGGAATTTGTTGCAGCTTTCCTTGAAGAATAAACCGATTTCGTCTCCGGGTCGTCTAGGCTTGTATCAACTTAACCAGTTGATGTGTCTTGTGAAGACTAAGCGTCGATAGTAAAATCATTACATTAAAGTATTTACCTGAATAGGAGTTTGAAATCGAGTGAACAACCTGTTGGACCTAACGTACAGCCCTGCTGTACCCGCATCGTTATATACAGCATGGCTAGTGTTGATTTAAGTTTAGATGACATCATCCAGAAAAGATACCCAAGATCATTCAACAGAGGAAGAGGTGGAGGGTAGGTGTGCTGCTTTATTTATCTTTTCATACATTCTGATCCTTCGCAAGTAACGTTAGGAATTGAAACATTTTATTTTTTCTGCAATTTTTTAGGAGAAATTTGTTGAGCATTTTCTGGAATTTGAGGTTATGTGCTTTTTCAGAGCTAGAAGAGGCCAGCAAAGGCGATTGGAATCTAGGGGAAGGGGACAGAATCAGAATAATGCTGCTAACAAAAGGTCAAGTGGAGTTCAGGGGCGAGGAAATGGTTTAAAATCAGGTGTTAGTGATGCTCGTTTACGTATTATTCAAAAAAATAGACAGAAAATGACAGATGCCAGGGAAAAATTGGTTCAGATGGCTAAACAGACTGATGCTCGTGTGAAATTGGAGAAGATCCGTGAAAGGAGAATGGAGGTAAAGTATTCATTGTTTACTTTCCACATTTGTGAAGGAATATGTATTCATTATTACTACTTCTTTGTCTTTATAACTAGGCTATGGCAGGTATTCGAATGCCCAGGTCCAATGTGAGTATAACAAGAAGAACAGGTCGCAATGGTCAAATAACTCTTACTACTGGAAGGAAATCTTGTAAGTTAATCATAAATCATTAAACAATTGAATTTTGTAGGCTTTGGGCTAATTGCTAATGTGATTTTTTCAGCAACTCCTGTTATTCGTCGCACAGTTACAAACGATCTCACTGCTTTACCTCCTCCTCCATTATTTGGCCCTCCAATGCAGCGTAATCTGTACACCTGGGTTAATCCAGTGGCACAGGATTCTTTGTCTCCAACCTCTTCATTAGATGACCTAAATATGCGTAGCGCTCTTGTTCAAGACCATGCATCACTTCATCGTTCTGCAGTTCAACCTACAAATATCAAAGTTGTTGCACGAAATGTTGCTTCTCAGGTAATGTTGTGTAAACTTAATTTAAGCAATAATGAACTTTAATTAATGGAATTTAAAAAAATCATATTTCCTACTGTTTCTAGAAACATCCACGAACATTAGCTTCTGATTCTGAGTGGAATTATGATTCACATAGTGCTAGGAGAGGAAGGTATGTTTTTTCTTTGGCAGTTTTTTGTTATGAAATTTTGTTTATTTAAAAGCACTTACAGATGCGTTTTCTTTGTTGTTTTATTTCCAGGATTGAAATTTTAGATTCTGATGAAGAAAGTCATGTGACATCGTGGCCAAGGAGTGGAGGAAGTGGTACTGGACAACTTGTTGGTCGAATGAGCTCTGAATTGAAGGCAAGATTGGATTCCCCAAGTGTTGTGCCCCGAACTATGGGTATTCTGTCTTCATCTTCAAATTCAACAACTACTTCTACTCCTACTGGACATCGTATTGTTGTGTCAAATTTGCAACCTAGTGTGACACATGAAGATATTCGGGTAATGTATTTTTGCTGTTTTCATATTGAAGACTTCTTGCTTGAATGAATGGCTTCAATTATAGGTTAAACTAGAACACACATTATACCTTAGTGAACGAGGGGTGGAGCAGGGAGGGGGAGGAGGCTGGAGAGGGAATGGAGCATGAGAGGAAGTAGATGAGGTGTCTCCTCAAACCCTCATTCTAACTTTGCAAAAAGTACTCTGAAATAAATGAATAAAACTTACCAAAGTGTGATGTCTTCATGGTTAGTATCAGTTGGAGACGTTCCCAAGAAAAGGCAAGAATCTTTCGTATTTATTTTACTTGTTAACCACGTTCCCTTTTACACAGAACATTTGTGCATAGAAGTGACGTCTTTCTTATACATCTGCACTTGAAGATATCACACAACGGTGGAAGTCCGCGGCCTTTGGGATCATCCCTGATACCTCGGAATAATGGGGTGGAAATTTGCACAAGCTTAGAATATCACACAACTCATTCCACTTGACCAACCTCATAGGACACTTACTCATTGTACACGGAAACTCTGAAATAATCAGTCCATGGTTTTGAATTCACTTAATCATGGTCAAACACCCCTTTCACCATCAAGAGTAAAGAACTACTTTTATTCTCATCACCCTAACACAAACTCTCAGTGATCCCAATTCTCAAAGAATCAAAAGTGTGCAAGAAATGTAACTCTTTGACAGCAACCCCAACCTACACAAAAATCAAAATAAAACGAGATACAACTGTTATCCAACTTTCTCTTCAAGAGAAGGAAACATTATGGTGCTCTGACTAGGTACTAGAACGTGAAATGATATAATGAAGAAAGTATGTACTTGGCGCAACATCCAATGAACAGGCTCAGGCCTACCGGCGACTTCCCTGCCTCGTGGCTATGGGTTCAGAGGGAATGTGTGGTTAGCACGTAGACACAACATGCCTTATTCCGGTCTTCTCAACCTAAGAAGTGAATTTTCTCATCGTCACACAGCAACATTTACTGGGAAATTGCAAGGAAAACACACACTATAGTCTTGCCTCGATCGGGAATCGAACCCAGGGCTGCATACTGGAAAGCACTGACCAAGAGCTGCCACGAGGCTTCATGAAGAAAGTAACCAATCATAAAGCATTAAAATTATTTTAGTTGTTTAATTTTTCAAATTATTTAGATCTCTCACACCTTGTTTTTTTATAATTATGTATCATGTTATGTACATTGCTCAGTGTCCTCCAAAAGATTCCTCTGAAACCCCCACTAACAATCCCTCCCCTCCCCCATCACGAAGTTCCTCCTTGCCTGGACAGCACATATTGCCAGTTTAAGTTTTAATGTGCTCTGTACTTCAACCCAAATACATAATTTCAATTAACACAGCTGTTGTGAATATATAAAAAGTATAAAATTTCTTGGTGTTTAGAGTCCAAATAAACATTTCTGGTTATTGAGTAGCTAATGTGTGAAATTCTGCACTGTTTCTGTAATAATAAATATTTATTGTACAAAACTCAACTGCATAAGGTCCATTAAGCCACAAAAGCAAGGGGACATGGTTTGTGAAAGTGAACCATTTGAAGTAAAGAAGCCCATCTTCTGATTCTGAAAGAATGGGAAAAGGAATAGAGCAGAAAGAAAAAAAATATTAATATTTTATATTTAGTATATCTCTTAAGGTATTTTATAGGCAAATATACTAATTGAGACCTGAAACAAAGACGATTTTCACGTACTCAGCACAGTCCTGAGTGAAATCTAAAATGCTCTTTGGAAAGTTTTCTTTTCCAAATTCCTTGATTTTATGATTTCAGTCTTCTTAAGTGTGGAAATCCTAAATGAGGCATGCATATATGGAATTCTTGCATCTATAGCAGAGATTTATTTAGACATTTCCAGAAGGGAAGCATCAGACGTTCTAGGGAGGATGTTCTCCTCCCTCCCCCAACAATTCTAAATATAATGTTTACAATAACAGCTTAAATCTTATTTTATGTTTCTTCATAAACTTTTTCAATGCAACAATGATCTAGCCCATAAAAGAAAAGAATTTTTAATCTTTTGTCCTTAACACTGTTATGAACTATATTGTATAACACCAGAGTAATGATTTAATAAAAAATACAAATTACATTTGTGCTACAACAATACTCTGAAATGAACTTCTCGAAAGTAAAAATACATTACATCCATTTTTCTGAACTCTTGGAAATATTTTGATGAAAAACAAAATTTGAAAGTTTTTACCTCCAAGAAGCTTTCTAAAAACATAACAAAAACATCTTATAATTGCAAACAATTAGTAATATAGTATTGTTTTAGGCCATAGTAGATTATTTGTTCAGGCATTAAATCATTACCTTCACATTTCTTCAAAATTAAGAAGGTCGTATATTTTATAGACTGAAATAAAATGAATCTTATTTTTAGGATTAAATGAAATTACCCCTTTTGGATAACTTATAAATATTATTTAATTCTTTCTATTTATTAATCATGAGAATATGCTCCTAGTCAGGAAGACATCATAAACAAACAAATTAAATTTGTTTTATCAATAGGAATTATTCGAGGATATTGGACCATTGATGACATCTCGCCTTGTACGACCTGGCACAGCAGAAGTAGTTTATGAAAATCATAAGGATGCTGTGAAAGCTGTCGATGTGTATCACAATCGCCAGTTAGATGGTCAGCCCATGAAATGCATGCTCGTAAATGCAAGACCACCAACAAGCTCATCAGGAAGAGGAGTGAATAGGTACGATCTTAATTCTTCATTTATTAATGTATATAATGCCAGTTGATATTCACAAATTAAATGTCTGATTTTTGTTTTCAGTGGTAGTTCTTTCAAATTGCCTAGTGGAGGAAAATCATCTGTTGTTCCTGATGTTGGAACTATTCACAAAGCCCTCTTCAACAAGTCCTGAACTAGAAGTCTAGTGTCTGAACTCTTGTATTGATGAAATAAGACTTTATAATGAACAGCAAATGTAATTGGAATATACTTTACTATCATTACTATACAGTGAGAATGCATGATTCTGTACGTATTGCGGTATAATTTGTATGGATCTTTTGTTAGCGTCAGCACTAGATACAGCTGTTAATGACATTTATGTTTAGGGCAGTCAATACTTGCCTCTTATGAAGTAGTTCTTGGCAATTGTATTAACTGATCAAAATGTTTGGTAGCTTTATTTGAATGTTTTAGGATATATTTTCTTGAAAATATGAATTTTCTTTATTGTCCCTATTATTACCATTTTATGGTAATGCTAATTTTTTCCTTCTGGCACTACTTTGGTGAAGCCAAGTATTCATGACGTGATCATAGTTATTTTCATATTGTATTATTGTAGTATTCATAAAGTAAGACATGATAAAGTATATAAAATGTAAACAATCTGGTATCGGCCATGTATTTTAAAAGCACATATCCTCTGAAATGTTATAAAATGCATCAGTTATTCATGGATTCTGTTATTAGATAATTAAGAGCCGTTATCTCAATACATTTTTGGAAGTAGTTAAAAAATTGTATTAGTATTATGAAGGAACATGCTAGTTGTGATGGAAATGATCATGTCTTCATAATTTAGAAAATGACAAATTCAAATGTTATAACACGTCTTATTTGTATCATTAGAGCAAATTTGATTATCAAATTACTTCATGGTTGATACTAGTTAATGCTTGATTACTAAAACTTGAATCAACAAAAACAACATTGTGTATTGGAAGAAATTATTTCTGTTTAGAGCAGACTATATTAAACTGAATCTCTTTGGGTTGCCATGGACTGCATAGTGGCTTCTAGAGGGAAAGATCGAGAAAATCTCATTAACATATGTAATGGCAAATTTCAAATTGCCCTGAAAAAAAATTGCCACTATGAAACTAAATAGTACCAAAAAACACATGGCCAACAAACAACCAAAAGCCCATGCATATGCAGTTTTTCAAAACAATGCCCTTGTGTGTATGCGGGATTTATTATTATTAAAAAAATACTAAATTACAGAATGGAATTAAACTCATAAGAGCTATTGCATTTGCATTATTCAAAACATTAGATAGTGCACAAAATCTGGCAATAAATTGGGGTGTTCACTTGTAATGAATATTAAAGTATTATATAAAACACTTCACTGCCCTTTTGCACTTTTGTGTAATTTCCTAAGCTAAGCTGTTCCAGTCATTTCTCTGAACAACATTTTGCTTTTTATCCAAACAAATTGAGAATTGTTGCTTAGAAAAGCGATGTGTGTGGAACTTTGTCTAGGGATTTGATTTAAAACATTTCAATCGTGTAAAGCTTTTTAACTTCATTTCTGTTAGAATGCAGTGAAAGTTTCAGGTATGACGTGAATAATTAGATGTTAATATGTTTAGAAAAAACCCTTAATATTTTGTATTTAATGTTGTATTTTGTATGTACTCTATACTGATTAAATGTATGATATAATTAAAGAAGTTCAGAAAAAACATTCAGTATAATTCTTAAATGTTTGGATAAATAACATGTTGTACATTGAAAGAAGTGCAAGTTATGTTAGTTATCGCATGATTTGCTCCAATTCGTAAACATTTTATTAATAAATAAATTTAAAAAAAAATATTAGCTAAGCCCCAAACAAAAATTTTGATCTAATGCTAAAAAATCCTTTTTTAAATTTATATTTGATTTTTGTGTAAATGAAATTTCAGTGAATCAAAGAATATGATTATACATCATATTTCACAATTTGCATGTGGTGATAACTGCAGTTAAAGATGTTAAGTGCAACCAATGAAAAATGATTTTGTATTAACAATCTAAATTTCATTCTAACAAGTTTTTCTTTAATGCAATTATGCCTATAGGTGGGCACATAGACATGTGTAAATCACATAATGTTATGTAATATACATTTGTATGCTGTATAAGTACAATATATATTGGGTATACATAATGGAAATTTGGCCCAAAGTCACCACCCTTTGTAAAGGTAATTGAAACTTGATAGAAAAGGACAATAAAAAACACAGAATTGTATCAACAAATGTCAAATGGATGCCAACTCTTCGATTAAATAACAATGCATTCTAGTGTTTCAATACATAAGAAATTAAAAGAACTCAACCACAGGTGGGAAATTTAAAATTAATGGGATTATCAGGCCCACTCTGTATAAGAATACTTTAATTAAGGTAGATGAAAGTAATCTGGATAAACAATTATGTATAAGCTCTTCTTCATATTTCTCTGATCATTGTTGACATTAATGTGGAAAGGGGACTTTGCTTATATTTCAATCCAAAGTGGTTGAAGAAAGTAAATTTGCGTAAAAATATTCTCAGTTAAAAGTTAAATCAAATGTATGCATTTAATGAAGAATCAGGCTGGCTAAAAGGATGTCAATTCCAGTAATGTGTTGATACTTATAAAAATGTTATAGGAGGAGTGAGTTGCTAATCATTGGCCCACCTTACAAATTCCAGTTTCATATAAAATAGTATTAATTAGATTTTTGTTATGAGTAATGATGAGGTTAGCTCATTGTAATGATTATTAATTTGTAACGTTTTCTGGAAACGTTACATAGTTCCAGATTACACTTGCTCAGTTGTAATACATAGCAGGAAGAAAACCTGAATGAAAATTTGTAAATGCAGAAAGAATGTGCATTCATTTTGATACGCTTATGACATAGTGCTTCGAATGAAACAGTTGTAAGCAATGCTGTTTGTTTACACAAATAATTTCAACTGCAGCAATAGGCATATTTTCTTTTCTGGAAAAATAAAAGAAGATATAATGAAATGGTAATAAACAGTAATCCTTTTAAGAAATTGCTTCCAAAACACCACTGTTTGGGAACATTGTAAAATTTTAATACGTTTTGTTTGTTTTAACCCTTCGTTACTGTGCTGGGGTCTGTGAGACCCCAGATGACACATTTTTTAAATTTGAATCTAAACGGCGGGTGATGACGCGACGAATCTTCATGTAGTTTCATATTTTATCCGTCAGAGTGTATGACAACGATCTTGTTCATTTCAATTGAGTTTGTGTGCCAGAAAACACGTGTTTTTGAACCTGGGGTGTAATAGACCCCACCACAGCACTGACGTTTTGTATTTCCTGTCTAGGTTGTATGTATTTCTTCACTGCTACAGTAAACTGGCTGTACTATTCCTTAAAAATTTGCACTAAAGTAAGTTTTTCTAATACTTCAGGTACATTTTAGGTTATATCGTTCGAATCGGAACAAGAAACTTGTTAGACGAAAGTGATGATGACGACTTTGAAGGGGGAGAATCAAGTGATGAATGGTCTCCTCATGAAAGTGAGAGTGAACATGACACGGAATCAGAAGAAGAAGGTGAAAGTATTGAAGAGAATAATTCGTGGTTGTCTGACGAACAGTAGGTTTTAGGAAAGGATAATGTTTCAAAATGGATGAGAGATCCACCACAACGCTTCAGAACAAGGGCTCATAATATAGTATATTCCAGGTGTTAGAAATTCTGCGGAAACTGCAAACACTCCCAGAATGTGTTTAGATTTGTTTATATCACCAACAATGTTGCAAATGATTGTTGTATACACAAACAAATTTATTCAAAATTGTGCTACAAACTGCGATTCTGCTCATCAATATGCAGTAAAAACCACGGATGTTGATGAAATGTATTCTTTTCTTGGCCTGTTGTATTTATGTGGTTTATTCAAATCAAACAGGCAAAGTCTTCAGGATCTCTGGTCTACTGATGGTTCTGGCATCGAATGTTTCAGAACAACAATGTCACTTTTCAGATTTCGATTTCTCCTCCAATGTATCAGATTTGATGACAAAGATACTCGAAAATCCAGAGCAGAGACAGATAAACTGGCCGCAATACGGAAGTATTTTGATGATTTTGTAGAAAATTGTCAAAAGCACTATTCAATGGGGGAGTACGTTACCTCGGATGAGAAACTAGAGAAATTTCGTGGCGGCTATCCTTTTAGACAGTATATGCCTAATAAACCTGCGAAATATGGAATAAAGATATTTGCTCTCGTTGACTCCAGAACATATTACACTGGAAATTTAGAAATATATCCCGGAAAACAACCTGAGGGTCCTTACAAGTTCAGTTTCAGCCCCCCCGGATGTTGTGGAAAGAATGATTGCTTCAATTTCTGGATCTGGAAGGAATTAGACCACTGACAATTGGTATACGAGTGTTCCTCTAGCGTCTTGTTTGATGACCAAACGTAAATTATCATTTGTAGGAACGATTCGTAAAAACAAGAAAGAAATTCCTACAGAATTTGTGTCAACATCAAATAATATATTAATATTGACTCCGGCCGCGGAAGCCTACGCTCTTAACATCAAATAAATCTGTACATACAAGCACATTTGGATTTATGAATGGGATAACACTCGTTTCCTACGTGCCTAAAAGAGGAAAAGTAGTGAATGTCGTATCAACAATGCACAATGATGACAGGATAGATGAAAGTACAGGTGAAGAAAATAAACCTGACATCATTACATTCTACAATAAAGACTAAAGGAGGGGTAGACACTGTTGACCAAATGTGTTCATCATATGATGTTTCAAGAAATTCAAGAAGGTGGCCACTGACAGTTTTCTTTGCGACTATGAACGTTGCATCTATCAATGCATATGTTGTATTTCAATCAAATACAAAAATTTTGATGCGTCGCAGGCAATTTATGAAGAACTTAGGATTGAGCCTTTTGGAAGAGTACGTGAAAAAAAGGCAAACAATTGTGCAAAGACTACCTAAGGATCTTCAAGAAAAATTAAAGCGAAAAAATAGCCATGCATCAGATTGTTCAACACCATCAAAGAAAGCAAAAAAATCTAGATGTGATCTATGTCCAAGAAAAATAAAGACAGAAAAACCCAATATCAGTGCCAAACATGTAATAAATTTATTTGTATGGATCACATCATTACATTTTGTTTTTATTGTGCAGAAAATTAAAAATCGTGTTATTTTTGTTGTAACATTTGTAGCTCGTTCTTAGTTATTTTGTAATGGTATACGTTGTAACGTAATTAGAACTACTCATTATTTTTATAGTGTTTATAAATAATATTTATTTCTTGTTTACGTTTGTGGCTAAGTAATATGTGATGTAAAGTTCGGCGTGTTCGGTAATAAACAAATTTTCTTCATAATAGAACCAGGATTATCAATGCACCATGTCACGCATTAATCTAAAAGTTTATTACAAAATTTAATATGAATAAATTTCAATTATTTTGCTTAACAATGGGAATAAGTATCTTAAGAAATGTAGAAACCATGTACTGAAATAAATAGTGAGTTTAAACCCAATTATGTATTTCAATTCCTTTGGGGTCTGTCAGACCCCACCACAGCAGCGACGTTTCTATATTGTACCACAGTAACGAAGGGTTAAAGTTACATGAATTGAAATTCTTGAACTATTGTATTTATCCCTTAATGTGTTCATCCTTGTTAAATATCAAAATGTACAAATTTTGCTTTTTATTTTCACGGGATATTTACTATTTTTTATCCCTCTTTGCTTTTTGCATGAAACAGTAGTTTTAAATGAAAATGAAAACCTCTCATTAATTAATAGTTTGGAACGACTTCCTGTGTTTTTTAATTTTTTAAAGGTTAAGTTTTCAATTTTATTACCCAAACTTCACTGTTAGCAAAGGGAAAGTAATAGTTTCCTCTAAGCTGCAATGTCAAGTCTGTTTTTAAACATTTTGGAAAAGTTGGTGAATAATAAGCAAGGATACCAAATACCAACTCAGAGTTCCCTTCAGTAAAAAAGGGAATTCAGTATTAATATCCAACAGGAGAAGAAAATAAAAGTAAAAAAATCAAATTATAATAATTGATAAATAAAAAAAATTAAGGAATACAAAGACAAAATCAAACAATTGATAAATATAAAATAAATTCACACCAAAACAACTGGTAAGCACTGCAATTAATATCGTTAATTACGTATTGCACACGGACATCCTGGAAACAAAATTTTTTTGGAGGAAAACTAAAACAATTTTTACAGCTCATCAATTTTGATTCCTCGTGATAGTTTCCACAAGTCTTAAAGATTAGTACAGAATATGAGAAAATTAACATGTTCCACAGAGCCTACAATTTATACAGCCTTCGTACATTCAAATTTTTGCATGTACGAAGCAAATTGCAACACCAAGGAGACTTACTGTTGCAATGATATTTATTCCACAGATAAGGAATATCACAATATACAAATGATAGAATTACAGAACCTACCGCATTTTGACCTTGAGAATCCAGTACGGCGTGATGCCGCCAATCTCTAGACGTCGTGGCATGGATTGAAAGGGCCTGGATATGCTGCTGGGGAACATACTGCCACGCGGTTTCTATGTGTGACCACAAAGCATCGACAGTTGCTGCAGGAGTTTCAGAACGAACAAGTTGCCTACTGACCATATTCCATTTCAGGCAAACGTGATGGCCAGGGAAGCAGTGGTATCTGTCGTTCTTCGCAGAAAGCTTACACAATCCTCGTCAGATGAGGTCGGGCATTGTCCTGCTGAAATATGGCATGTGGAGCTGCTTGCAGGAGGGGCAGTACCTCGGGCTCTAAAACCATAATGTAGCAGCTGCTGATTGGATTGCTCTCAATACGTATGAGGCGAGATCGCACATTGTAGCCAATGGCGCCCCAATCCATCACACTTGGCGTTTGTCCGTTATGGTGCGGAACAATGCAGGCTGGCAGATTGCGTTCACTACGGTAGCGTCGAACACGTACGCGGCCATCGCTGTACCACAACACATTTTGCCACTCAGTACACCAGTGAACACATACACGTGCCCATTGCTGTCTGAGGCATTGGTGGTTTCTGGACAAAGGAATCCGACGTATTGGTATGCCTGCTACCAGTCCAGCCCTCAACATGCGGCGTCGAACCGTTGCAGTTCCCCAAAAAAGAACCAACAGTGGATGACACCATTCTGTCGATTACGGCTATGCGGAAAAAATGGCGGTCATCTCGCGCTGTGGTCACCGCTCGTTGCTGTGTACGGCCCTCCTCTATCCAATGGTTCCACACAAGCATCACTGTCGTAGTAGCGCGCCCCGTTGGAACCGTAGAGTCAAGGTATGACAAACCCACTTCTCGAAGATCATTGTGCCCCTTCAACTCAGTGATAATGCGCCTTTTTGGCGTCGAAGAGGTATACTGGCACCTGCTTGCACGTTTGCACGTTGTTTGGTGGCTCTACACAGACTAGGTATGGCGTAATACTGACCATCACCCAAAAGAGGGCGCTACTAGGCCAACGTGCACGCCATCTCCATGCAAATTTAATCATTTCTTATGGATACACTATGGGCTCATCCATAAGTTACGTAACGCTAGAGGGGGGAGGTTTGAGGAAACGTTATGCTAGGGTTAGGGGGCATTGTTTAGTGTTACATAATGCTGATATTTCTAAAACGTTTCAAAATTTACTGAAATAATTTTTTTATTCAGTCTTATACTAAAACATTAAAATAATAGCAAATTAAATTTTAAAAAAACATAAATTAAAGTTATATAAAAATTGTTTAAAAATGGAATAATTGTTTCATCAATTATACATTCATTGAACCTGTTAGATTACGAGGCAAATATTCAAAACAGATCTGTAGTAAATTCTAGAATCCAATTAAATTGGTACGCTAAACTCGGTGCCCACGCGTCATCCACGACATGTGCATGGCTTGTCAGATATTTTATACGTGTCTTTCATTCAAAAATTGTTCCCAATTTTATTGTGTTGACTATGCGTATCGCCAACTAATTCTGACTTTATCATAAATTTTAATATACATCACAAAAGTAGTACATCTCATTGAAACTGCTTTATAATTTATTTTTATCTACTGAAAATGGGGGGAGGGTCTTGTCGTAAGCGTTACGTAATTATTCAGGAGTTCAAGCGCGCGTTACAGGGTGAGAGGGGGTGCTCAAAATACTCAAAATTTGTATTACGTAATTTACGGCCGGCCCCTATTCTACACATCCACCGATTTTTAAGTGATTCCGACTATTCCTTCAGGGTGGTGCAAACAGTAGTGAACAAGGCTTTACAGTGATATTCTTGAATGGAGTATCATGCTGTCTTGAACTGAAAATGCACAGAATACACGCAAACACAACCAACTGTATAGTACCCCCCAGAGATGGGACCTCTCTCTTGCAGGTGCGAGTTCCCCAGATGATTCAGGCCCTTCCAGTCCTTGTAAACACATCGGCAGGTTGGTTTGCATGTGATCCCACTACATCTCCCTTGACGACAGTGCCACTTGAAAGAAATGGTGTTGCGCAAATGTGTAGTGTAGTCTGAGGTAAGGGTTTAAGACATGATTTTGGTTTTGTTGTTCAACGCAATGATGCTCTTGACCCCCTTCTCTGGCTGACGTGGTTTAGGGCATCAACTAATGTCACTGCGGTATATCTGACCGGGAGAGCCAAGGGTTCGATTCCCGACGGTGGCAGAATTTTTACTCTAGCTAGACAGCTACCTCAAGTTCAGTCGTTTTATGGAGGAGAATTCTATTGGCCGGTTGCTCAGATCGCTAATTGTCCGTGGTTTCTCCGATGAACTCCTTCCTGGATCCTTCCTTCTGTTTCCTTGTCGTATCCTAGCTCCTTACTTACATTTATACGTACATGTAGTGCACTAATATATACATACCAGGAGCTTAGAGTTTGTTCAGGCTGGTGCGCTGCCTTGCTGGTGGGAAATAACTGGACAGGGAAGTCTTCACAAACCGACTTGTAGGTCGGCGCCGGATCTCACCTCCCCGCGAAGAACACTGCCCCTTCCGTAATAAAACCTACACTATACTTACGGGAGTATAGACCAGCTCCATTGACGCACCCAGAAACACGAAATAACAAATCTTGGCCAAACCCAGATGAATCACCTCCTGGGAAAAACAGTAACAGTTCCGGGGGTTGGCCATGGGTCCCAAATACCCTTCCCTCACAAAACTAGCATTTTTGTTGATGGGATTTTACTCAATTTATTCATAATACTCACCATTTACGGATTTCATCACTTTCAAAAAGAATTTTTCATAATTATATACTCGTAATTTATTCTATTTCAAGCTAGCAATAAAAAAGATATTTATGGGATATTATCAGTGATAAACACCAGGGATTTGTAAACATTATTGTATTTGTGAGTGTAAGTGCTTCAAATGACTTCAAATGAAGCTTTTTGAAAATTCAAAAATTTTCTCTGAAAAAGAGCTTCAAATTTAGCGATTTTCTTAGCGCTTAGACACAATTTTCTTAAAAACGGCTCCAAATGTTGGAATGAAAATTGCCATTTATGACGAGGTTTTACTGTTCTTTAATATTCTAAAATTAATATTTCCGTCTTACCATTAGGAAACCGAATATTTAAGAATATGTCCCCAAAAATGTACTTTGAGCGGCGATAGATGGCAGCTGACAAGAGTATGTGACAATGCCGAATAGCTAGCCGTGACCAAAGGAAATAGAAAACTAGGGGAAAGTCTGTGCCATTCTGTAGCACCACTAGTGCTATTAAAATGCGAACTTTGATTAGGTTTTATCTCGGTGATATAGTAACTCCTGGATCAGTTTCTTTGTTATATAAACCAGACTTTAAATCAATGGAAAATGTGTGTTATTTTTATTCTGAATTAAACATATGCATACTATTATGTTAGTACAAGTTTCTTGGAAAAGTAAGATTTGTGTGTTATTTTTATTCTGAATAAAACATATGCATACTATTATGTTATTAGTTTCTACAAGTTTCTTGGAAAAGTAAGATTTGGAATTTATATCATTTTCAATGAACACTCCTAACATACTATTCAAGGTTCCAAAACCAGTTCTTTTTCATATTAAATATTGTTAAAATTACTAATGGCGTACGAAAATCACTGTATGATTTTATAAACTAAGTAACTTCACTGCATTGAGTAAAAACAGCTAATTTTTTTTTTATTTTCCTAATGAAAATCGTTAAAACAGATATGCTTGTAAAATAGGTGAGTGAACAAATCCAACATTAGCGTGCAGGTCTCTGAGAGCAATCTGTTTTTCTGTTTTATGAACGATAGTCTCGATGCGATTTTCTTGAAATTCCATACTGAAAGATGAGTCTTCCCCGGGCTAGCCGAGATGGTGATGAGCTTGTAGCCTTAATTACACAAGCCGGCACAACGCGCCTCCAGCTCAGAAATGATCCTCCCCCCTCCCAGCAGTCGCTTTGCGAGACAAAGAGCGCCCAAAAAGCACTGTACGAAATGATTAACAATGTAACTTCGGTGCATTGAGTAAAAACACTTAATTTTTATTTTCCTAATTATTAAATTTGTCGTCAAAACTACACTGAAACGAATAATTATGTGAGTAAGCGAATCCTATTTGCGTATAGGTAAATGTCTTTGAGAACAATCTGAATTTTACATGACGTGGACGACAGTCTAGTTCCGATTTTCTTGCAGTTCCGTGCTGAAAGATGTCTTCCTCGAGCTAGGCGAGGTGGACGAGCAGGATAGGTCAACACAGCGCGCCTCCAGCTCAGAAATGATCCTCGCCCTCCCAGCAGTCGCTCTGCGAGCGCACGAGCAGCTTGGCGTCCTCGAGGCCGCGGCGCAGCGCCGCCACCTCGGCGGCCAGGCGCTCCACGGCGGCGAGCACCACCGCGCACGCCGCGGGGGCGGCGCCGTCTGCGTGCGCGTGAGCGTGAGCGCTCGCCGCCTCCGCGCCGCCCCTCGCGCCGTTGGCCGCCGCAGCCGCCGCGCGTGCTCGACCGCTGCGGTCGGGCTGCCGCGCCAGCACGTACAGCGCGGTGAGCAGCGGCGTGGGCAGGCGGCGCTCGAAGCGACTCAGCGGACGCACCAGGAACACCTGCGGGCGGACGTGCGTCAAGTGCTTGCGTCGCATTGGCCGCCCTGCGTAGTGGGAAGGAAAGGAAATGGAAAGAAAATCAAGATATCAATATTCTTCGTCTTCCACTCTTCTCTCTTCCCGTCTCCCCCACTCTTCCTTATTCTCCTCCTCTTCAAGTCTACCCCACCCCCTCTGTCTCCCCTCCATTCTTTCTCCTCCCTCTTTCTCCCCTGTCCTCTTTCTCCTCCCGTTTTTCTCCCCCCCTTTCTCCTCTCTCCCTCTCTATTCATTACTTCACTCTCCTCATTTCCTTCTCCCTCTACTTTCATCTCCCTCCTCCTCCATCTCCCACCCACCCCACTTTCCTCCATCTCTCCCCGTCATCTGTCCCCACATTTACTATTACCCTTTAAATTACCCTCTCTCTTGTCTCCCTCACTCGCTTCCGCCCACATCTCACCCCCTCTCTCTTTTATTTCATCGCATCTCCCCCATTCGCTCTCTCTCTTTCACAGACATACACACGCACACACACACACACACACACACACACACACACACACACACACTCACACCTACCCTCATCTCCCTCACTCGCTGTCTCTTACCTCACCTGATCCTCCCTCCTCTATCTTCCATCTCACTTGACTTCCCCTCTCCTTGCCTCACCTCTCACCCATCTCCCCTCTCTGTCACCTCCCCTCTCTCACCTCCCCTCTCTCACCTCCCCTCTCTCACTTCCACTCTCTCACCTCCCCTCTCTCACTTCCACTCTCTCACCTCCGCTCTCTCACCCACGCTCTTTCACCCACGCTCTCTCACCCCCACTCTCTTCTTTCACCTCCGCTCTCATCTCCACTCTCTCTCTCACCTCCGCTCTCTCGTATCCACCTTCGCTCACCTCCTCTCTCCCCTTTCCTCTCCCCTCTCCTCTCTCCCCTCTCCTTTCCCCTCTCCTCTCTCCCTCTTCTCTCTCTCCTCCCCTCTGACCCTCACTCTTTCCCCACTCCTCTCTCCCCCCCTCTGCCACTTCCCTCTCTCCCCTTCCCTTTCTCTCACTTTCACTCTCCCCTCCCTTCTCATCTCCTCTCTTTCACGTCTCTCAAGTGTCTCTTTCCATGGCGCGTGAGGCTGTGTGGGTGGTACCTTGCGGTAGCGGCCGGGGGAGACGCAGAGCCAGCGGCGCAGCAGGCGCGGCGCCCTTTCGCACAGCAGCGCGCGCTCCACCTGCGCCACGAGGCGCGTCTGCTGCTCCAGCTGCACCAGCTCCGCCGTCGACTGCAGCCCCTGCGAAGCAACGCACAAGACAGGAAAGTTGGCGTGAAGAAAGTGTGGACAACTTTGTTTCATATATAACTCCATATGAATATTTACTACATTGTTGCGTACCTTGATCGTTTCCTTACTGTTTCAGCTCGTGAGTGTCTAAGAAGTACCACAATCTCACGCATTTCTACTTGGCGAGATTTTGCCATTTTTACTTTTAACATGCACTTGATAACTTGTTAAATGATTTTCTTAACTATTCCACTCGTGAAATTAAAAGCAATGGTGTTTAACTACAAACGTATAAAAAGGCCCAATTAGGACGGTCTCGTATCTCAAAAGTTTATCGCTTTTTCTATCCGCTTCTCCCTATTGACGGTGTCTCATCTATCTTTGGAGGCGGTATACATCGATCCCTATGTCGATGTCCAATAAACCGCGTATGTACAGTAACATAACCTCTCTCTTTGATTTTAACATAGCTTTCAGTTATTTTCAATAATTGGAGCATTTTTTCATTCTGTAGGACATAATTTCATTCATGGAATAGTCCTATTAAATACCACTCGTTCTTCGCAAATTCTCAGAAAAATCCCCTCCTCGCCTCGCGAGTCGGGGGTTTATCGACAATTTCCAAAGCACTCGTGGTATTACGTACGATAAATTACAAAATCAGCTAAAGCTCCCGAAAGATCGGTATATTTCATTTCCTAATGATCGCAACCCAATTAATTTTTGTTTTAGCCTTCCTCAGCCTTGGTCTCCATCTTACGTCCGTGGTCACGGACAATGAACCAAATACAATTATCGCAATTTCAACTTCAATATAGCCCTAAAGTTTTTAGAGGATACATTGTCAAAAATGTAAATAAATAATACCAGAACAAATTATGCTACAACAGGATAAACTTTCTCGCATTATTTTCAACATTCTCAATTTTCGAAAATTCGGAGAGTTCAACGAAAAT
The DNA here is from genome assembly GCA_031308135.1 of Acheta domesticus. NCBI lineage: Eukaryota > Metazoa > Arthropoda > Insecta > Orthoptera > Gryllidae > Acheta > Acheta domesticus. The sequence goes on from JAHLJT010005724.1 coordinate 32,774, forward strand.
GAAATCTGCGCCATATTTTAAGCGCTTATTGCTGTATCCGTGGAAAATATTTAATCCAAAAATTTGGAACCATTTCTGGGAAAATTTTGAAAATACTGAGACCTTACTGAAGTACTACAAAAATACAAAATATCCTATTCAAATTCACATCCATGAGTTCGGCCAGATCATTCAGGGGATGTCAATTTTGGGAAAATTGTCTGAACGATTTAGGCATAAGCGTTGACCTCAGACGGACAAACGTTTTGTCGACAAGCAATATTTCTGTATAAATTACCTACGAAACGTGGATTCTGACACTACAAAAGTTGAACTTTATTACAAGCAGGATCAAGATGTATCCACTTTTTCTATATCAGAGACCCAGAATACAAATTTTCTGACAAAAAAAAACAACAAAAAAAACACAGTTTCCGCTGCAGCATTTCAAAACTTTCCTTTTACTACGTAAATATGGGAGCGAAATACAGGAGTAAATACAGAAGCGAAAGTAAATATGAGCGTTGTTTCAGTGTTCAAATGCTTGAATATATAGAACGAAAAATATTTCAAATACTTCATCTTCCAGTCGCTTTAGGAAGATACGCCCGGATATTCCACAAATTTTGCGATGACGCGTAGAACCACAACTCACTGACGTATACAACCTTCAGTGCGTGACTTGGTGTTGTTGCGTCATGACGCAATATCAGCAAGCCTCGCACTGACGGTTTTGTAGATTATATAAACTTCGCGAATGAAATTATATTCTTCAGTAAACACAAAAAGAGTGTACTTCCTTAAAAGTATAAATGGTCAAGGTAACATTGTAGTTCCTTGGGTCCGGGTGCCGCCGTTTCTGGGTAGCTGTTTAAGTTGGCTCTCCTAAGCAATCATGCCTAGGACTCGGTGTTTCTCTAATCAACCAAGAATACGTATACTGACTCTGACCGAGGAAGCCTACGTCTTCTCTTGATGAGCTTATTTTAAATATCTAAAGGTACCTTGATAAATATAATGATATTATTTCAAATGAAGAGAAACTGGGAAAATATCTTCCTTTAAAAATATAACTTAAGATCTGAGGTATAGAGAGACTCGTTTATTTCGTGAGGATGATTGGTCAAAAGAACGCAAAGGAATATTTTTTTACTAACTGATTATGCATTATCATAACATTTTTTTCTAATTAAATTAATAATAATAGTAATAATAATGATAATAATAATAATAATATTAATAATAATAATAATAATAATAATAATTTACATACTGACCTGTATATCGTGTACTGCTAAACCGACGAGTAGGTTCATTAACACAATGGTCACAAACAACACAAAACTCATAAACAGAATATGCGAAGTAATTTGCAACTTAATATTCTCCTTAAAAGTATCTTCATAAAGAATATCTCCAGCCATCATGCTTGTAACTCGAACAATCCCAGTAGCTGGATTAGAGAAAGTATCGATTCCTGGGAAGGCTGCGCAGAAGGCGAAGACGAATCCAAGGAGAAGGAAAATGTAGGCTGCCAATGCTTTCAGAAACAAACGGAGCACACTCATGTACATGGAGACGTATGCTTGAAACTGCGGCAAGTGCCCAACTATACGTGTCAGCATAAAATAGGCCAATATGAGCGCTACGACACCGACGTGATCTTGAATGCAGTTGCAGCTTGAGACGCAAATTCCTATTGCTTCCATTACAATCCATATGATCACTGAAAGTTCCACGAGCCATTCAAGAACATTGTCCAGACGCCAACAATACTCAACCCATGAGGCATAGCCCGAAATACTGTAAATTGCTCTTACAGCTTCTATAGTAGCCAGAAGACTTAAAATGACAATTAAATCGTATCTTAAAGTGTCACTTTTATAGGGCGTTCCTTTCAAATAAGTGGTATTGGAGGAATATTTCTTATCGTATTCAGTACTTTTTGATTCCGATGGTGGAAGCGTATTGATCTCGGAAATAGAACGAGAGCCATTTTGGATCTTAGTCTCATTAATATGAGGGAACATATTCCAAAACGAAGAGGAAGAACGTCGGTAAGAATCTGCTGTTTTCGTTTCAGTTTCATTACTTGACATGCAGACTCTGAAATGACGCGCGTTTGAAGGAAGGACGCACGCCGTTAACACAGAAACGAACAATACGTAAAACAGAAGTTTAATGACATAAAACTTCCGAACCTTCTTCCACTTAAAATGGAGAAAAGCCCTGCATAGAGGGTGCTTCAGAATATCCTTGTACCCCTCGTCAACAAAGGCCTTGAGATAGTCTATTTCTCCTGGCGAGCTAAACTGAAGTAGTGGCTTGAAGTTGAGACTAACTACGACATCATCCTGCACTGCATGGCTGTCGTTGACAAAGGCGGAGTCCAAAATGGTAGTGCTAGCATCGTGAACGGCCACGGCAGCGTCCAGACGTTGGTGTAGAGCCTGAAATGTGATTTTTTATGATTAGAATATTTATTGTTATTATTATTATTATTACAGACGAAGCAAATAAAGTCCTTAACATTTACAAAATTACTTTGGTTCGCATTTCATTCGCAACGGTCCATTTGAAATAAAACGTCCTGACCGTCCTGCTCAATCGTACAGATGAGATAATCATTGAAAATAAACTCCAATCATTCAATAGTTTGTCAGTATTATGTTGGTTGACATCATTACAAGAATTATGAAGCCGCAGATAGTAAGGAAAGTTTTGCAGAACGAATGTATACATGTGTGTATATGTATGTGTGTGTGTATATAGTTATTTTCCGTGACACGTGCATTTAAATATAAAACAACATTGTAACATAATTTTGTTTTATATATAAATGCACGTGTGGCGAAAAATAACGAAATAGAAATAAACAAAGTTACGTCCAGAAGGAATATTAAATTATTTAGAACAGTTTTGCGGGGTGGGATTAAAGCGTATTATTCATTAATAACCCATAGAAAAACTTTTGTAGTAAACTTTATGAATTTTACAAGAGACTCAGATCGTCAGAGATTATTCTCAGAGTAATTAATCTGCTTATTAAAAATAGCTTTTCTCTTCCTTACCCAAAGTCACATTAATGTTTGATTTTTTGATGTTATAAATATCTCTTTAAAACATACTTTTTTGTTTACTTATTAATGTAGTTATTGACGTACAAGTACTTAACGGTATTTCGAACTATTTATCTTCCAACCTATTTGTCAATCATTCTATTTATCAATCATCTATAGATATATTGATATATTTATATATTGTACCTACTTTATTAAACTGTACATCAGTATATGTATGTATTATCTATTTATTTGCGTATTTAACCTGGAAATACCTTGAGTGCGCCGGGCACCTTGCGCACGACGGAGGCCAGCGCGGACACGCCCCCTCGAGTGCGCGCCGTCACGTCCGCGCCGGCCAGCAGCAGCGCGCGCGCGCTCGCCGTCAGCTCGTTGTTGGCGGCCACGTGCAGCGGCGTGTACTCGTAGCGGTCGCGCGCGTTCACGTCCGCGTTGCGCTCGATCAGCAGCTGCGTTATCTGCGGGGCAGAATTAAATCGCTTGGTGTAGAAACTCCTCATGTTTGTTTTTTTTGTTATTTTTTTAGATTTTGGGGTATATGGTTCCCAGGCGCTTCGATTGGTTTAAAAATCCCTCATGTTCGTCTCCAACTGTGGATGTAGTATTTGGCTAAAGTTTTCGTTTGATGCAGAATCAGAAATAGTTCAGTTCTTTTTCCTTCTGAAAAATCGTGGAGCGTGAACAGGAGGAGTGTCTGCACCAAGCCGTTCAATTAGGGATGTTTTTAAAACATCGAAATTTTCGAGCAGATACATCGATATATTAAAATTGATGTTTTGCATTCGAGTTTTCTCTGGCTCGATATATTTGTCCAGAAACATCAATATTGTAGATAGATATAAGCTTTATTCTACAAATGTGCAGATGTTGCCCACTGCCAGAATGTTCATCATGATATAAATACAATTTCCTGAAACTATTTTTTGTAGATTGCTCGCAACGAACAACCACTGACAACAATCACTCTTGTCGATGCCCAGGCGGCCCGAAACGGTTCGCTGTTCGCAACCTTTCTCCAGTGTTGTTACCTTTGTTTTATTATTTTGTACGTGATTATTATTAATATCGTCAAACTATATTTTTAAACATTACTACACGGAACATTATTTAGAAAATTCAGATGACAGTCAAACTTAAGGCAGAATATACTTGGAACTAATGTTGACGTGTTATGTATCACATTAGAACCAGGATATTTTACTTCGATGATTTATGAATCAAAATGAATAAATGGAAAAATTGCTAAACAAATGTTCTTTCTTTTTTATTTTCCTCTCTGCATTCAATAAACATTATTATTAACACATTTCTTGTAAGTGACCGAACAATAAAATAAAACTCATTTAATTAAGTTTTTTTAATGGAAACAGAATGGGAAAATACTACACGTTTCATCGTATTTAAAACACTGTTATTTTAAGCATCAATCTTTTATCGATGTTTTCATCGTCATCGAAAACATTTTGGTGATCGATGTTTTGCTAAAATTTGCCATCACTAGGCACAAAAGACTCACTGGGAGTTGTTTCTAGGGCTGGTACAGCTTCCGTGATGATACTAATGAAAACTCTAACAATCTGTCTGTCGGTCTGCATGTGTTTGTTCGTGCGTTTAAAATCTTATTCATGTTGCTCTTCTCCCCTATTCGCCAGCCCTTAAATATGACCGTCGAATCATCCATTATCGTTTATCTTGACCATCCAGCCTGACAGTTCATCCATCCTGAAAGTTCATCCATCAAATGTTCTCTTTCCCATCTGTCCTTTTGTGCCTTTGCCCGTTCGTGCATTCGTCTGACCGTCTATCCTCCCTCGCAGTTGCTCAGAGACTATAAGACGTACGTAAACATAGCAGAGTTCCTGTGCTGCCTGGATGCAACCCTCTGAACACCCATGCACATCTGATTGGTTCCGTCAATGTAACATGCAACATCGATTCTCAGTCCGTAGATTATGTATGCACCTAGAGGGTACTAGTTTGATCGCTCATGAGCATAATAAAATGTGTGTTTGTGTGTGTATGTATTGTGTTTCATAGATTAATTGATTAATTAGTGTTTCCAGGCGCGTCAGCTGCCAAGGTTTTGAGTCCCGTGCGCGTAGTACGTGTTTTTATTATGGGAAGTCACGGCGATCTTCCCCCCCCCTGGATGGTGAGATGCGGTATCGACCTACACGTCGGCTTGTGAACTTTTCCCCATCCAGGTATCACTCACTACCGGAGCACCACCCCAGCTACGACAAGCTCTAACCTCCCGACTGTTCTCCCGGCGTATGTGATAATGTTGTGCATGTAAGTGTAAGTGTATGTAGTTACGGGGTGAGAATAAGACAAGGAAAAGAAGGATAGATCACGCACGGTCCATGGTCGGTTTGTTAGTGTACTGCTCCGGCATTAGCTTGATGTTGATCGGAGAAACCACGGAAAACTACCGATCAGAGCAGTCGGTCGCTTTAATTCTCCTCCAGAAAGCAGCTGAATTCGATCTAGCTATGTAGCTAATGCGAAAAATCCCCGACCGTTGGGATTCGAACCTACGACCTCTCAGTCAGAGTCGCCGTAGAGATAGCGGCAACGCTAAATAGAGCGATTTGTGACAGATCATCAGCTATGGCACGATTATCCAATCGGGAGCTTCAGAACCAAAAATAAAGCTGAACCGCATCTCCTGACAGGATAACCACTTTATCTGTCAAAAATCTCTGTATTTAAATTGGACAACACCGAAAACGCGCGCGTATGAATGAGTATGTAAGAATGAGTGAATGAATAAGTTTTGTAAATATACTGTAAGAATGAATGTGAGCGTGAATGAAAAGAAAAAGAAAACGAAGAAAACACGGACATTATCAAGAACTTTTTTAGAAACCTTTTAACAAACCTGTATAAAACTAGCCAATGCCCAAAGCGGCAATTGTATTAGTTCGATAGCTTATAAGATAGTTTTTAAGTAGTTTATTTAAGACAGGCCCGCTCCCTGCTGCATAAGCCTAATCGGCTGCAGCAAATTGTATCCCTAGTTGTGAATAAATTCCCGCCTTCAGAACCAAAAAGTAAAGCCAAAACTCATCTCCTGACTAGATAACCGCTTCCAGCTGTTTATCTGTCAAAAATCACTGTATTTTATATTGGACAACACCGAAAGCGCGCGCGTATGAATGAGTGAATAAATGAGCTTTGTAAATATAGTTTAAGAATGAATGTGAGCGTGAATGAAAAGAAAAAGTAAACGAAGATAACACGAACATTATCATGAACTTTTTTAGAAACCTTTTAACAAAACTGTATAACACTATCCAATGCCCAAAGCGGCAATTTTAGTATACTGCGATTTTCTTAACTCTGCCCCTGAGAGGAATCAGCTGTTTCGCTGCCATCCGATCAGGAGCTTATACTCGTATTTCGCTACAGTGACGTCACTGCAGTGACGTTGAAGCTCCCGATTGGATGAAACCGTGAACAGCTGAAACCTGTCAGGGGCAGAGTTACTAAAGTCGCAGTATAGGTAGATAGCTTCTAAGATAGTTTTTAAGTAGTTTATTTAAGACGACCCGCTCTCTGCCGCATAAGCCTAACCGGCTGCAGCAAATTGTATCCCTAATTGTGAATAAATTCCCGCCTCACCAGGGTAACTGGAGAGGGGAAAATATATTTTTAAAAAAAGCGCACGCGTGTCGAAAATCGCGAGCACAGTAGTCACCTCGGGGCTTTGCAGCGCGCGCAGGTAGTGCAGCGCGGTGCGGTCGTCGTCGTCCCTGGCGTCGACGGGGCAGGCGTTGGGCGCGTCGAGCAGCGCGCGCACGCAGCCGGCGGAGCGCGACTGCGCGGCGAGGTGCAGCGGCGTCTGGCCGCGCGCGTTGCGCGCGCCGGCGTCCACCGCGCCGCGCGCCGCCAGCGCCTCGACGCACGCGCGGAAGCCGCCGCGCGCCGCCAGGTGCAGCGCCGTCTCGCCGCGCCGCGCGCGCGCCTCCGCCTGCACGCCCGGCGCCGCCAGCAGCAGCCGCAGGCAGCGCGCGTGGCCCGCGTCCGCCGCCACGTGCAGCGGCCCGTAGCTGTCGTCGTCCACCACGCGACCCGCGTCGCAGTAGCTGCAAGCACACCAAGCGGCGCCTTCATCTAGCCGCCATCGTGGTGATGACGCCTCGGGAGCGAATGTTCAGTGTTTCCGTGTTACTATGGTCATTATTTTCTGAAAATGGAGTGCTTGTTTTTACCTGGGGTGGCAGTGTTCCTCCCCAGTGAGATCCGGCGCGACTGATTCATTAGTGTTTCCGGGAACGTCAACTGCTATGGTCATTACTTCCCTAAGTGTAGTACAGAATTTTCCTGGGGAGATGGCACTGATCTTTCCCCGCTAGATGGTGAAATTCAGCTCCGACCTACACGTTGACTTGCTGAGTTTTCCCGAAACCAAGTATCTCCCATCAGCAGGGCACTATCCCAGCCGAGACAAGCTTTAACTGGTCTACCGGCACTGGCCGATAGTATAGGGCATGTGAGAGTGTATAGGGGAGAGGAGTGTAAGGGGTGAAGGGTGTAAGGGGAGAGGGGTGTGAGGAGAGAGGAAAGGACATGGAAGGAGAAAGAAAGATGGCGCGCGGCCGGTGGCCCGTTTGTTAGGGTACTCCTCCGGCAGTCGTCTGGCGTTGATCGGAGAACCACGGAAAACTACCGATCAGAGCAGCCGGACGCTAGAATTTTCCCACAAACAGCGGCTGAATTCGACCAAGCTATGTAGTTAGTATCGAAAATCCTGCCACCGTCAGGGCTCGAATATCCTAGGACCTCCCGGTAGGAGGCACTGCAGTGACATCAGTTGATGCCTCGAGCCACCTTCCCCGGTGCGGATCCTGGATACAGACAGCAGCAGCAGCTGTGCGAGGTTAAGGGCGACGCACCTGAGCAGCTCCTCGAGGCAGTCGGGGACGTCGGCTCGCACGGCGAGCAGCAGCGCGGCTTAGCAGTCGTCGTGGCCGGCGCCGCGCGCCGCCAGCGCCGCCACGGCCTCGGCGCTGCGCCCCAGCACGGCCAGCTGCAGCGGGGTGTGGCCGCCGCGCTCCTGCCGCGCGTCCGCGCCGGCCGCCAGCAGCAGCTCGCAGAGGCGCGCGTGCCCGCCCAGCGCCGCGTAGTGCAGCGCGCCCAGGCACCGCCCGCTGCGCAGCGCACCGCCCCCCGCGCTTTAGTACAAGGCAACTGGCATGCGGAAAAGAGAAGAGAGAAGAAAGAAGAGGAGAGAGGGAGATGAGAAAAGAGAGAAAGATGATTGATTGATTGATTTATGTTTCCGGGCACATCAACGGCTTAGGTCGTTGTCCCGTAAGTGTAGTGTATGCGTTTTCGTTGGGAGATGGTGATAGTCTTCCCGGCTGGATCCGGCGCCAACCTACCCGTCGGCTAGCTGGGTTTCCCTCTACCAAGTATCTTCCACCACAGCGTGGCACCTTCCTAGCCGCAACAAGCTCTGTGCTCAGGACAGGTCTCCCAGCATGTGTGGTAGTGTAGTGAACGTCATAAGGTATGTGTATACTTGGGTTTTTCGTTTTTGGTGCACCAAGGTCACGGACGAAAAATGGAGAGGGAAGGCTTTCTCCAATAGGGAGCTATATACGCACTACTATGTTGTGACGTGGAAGTGTGTTGTGCCTTCCCTCTCCATTTTTCGTCCGTGACCTTGGTATTCCAAGAACCAAAAACCCAAGTATAAAGAGTGAAGAAAGGGCAAGGAAGAGAAAGGAAAGATTACGCTCGGTCCGTGGCCCGTTAGGGCACTGTTCCGGCATTCGCCTGCTGTGAATCAGAGAAACCACGTAACACTACCGATCAGAGCAGCCGGCCGCTAGAGTTCTCCTGGAGATAGAGAACGGCTGAAATCGACCTATCCATGTAGCTATTGTCAAAAATCCTGCCTTCGTCGGGCCTCGAACCCTTGGTTCTCCCCTCAGAGGCACTGCAGTGACATCAACTGATGCCCTGATCCACCTCAGCCGGTGAAAAGAAAAGAGAAAAGAGGATACAGGTGCGAAATACTCTCTTACTTCGGTTCCAGGGGTGAATCAATGCGGCAGACTATACTGCGATTTTTCTAAGAGCGACTCTCAAGGAAACTCAAATCCCATCTTCGCGATGGAATATGTCACGGCATTTCGCGTCTTTTCTCGGTCTTGCCGGTAGAAGTCGCATGATCGCAAGCACTGCTTCATCGGTCGCGATCGGGCGAAATCTAGCGGAACGACTGAGAAAGACGCGAAATGCCGTGACATATTCCATCGCGAAGATGGGATTTGAGTTTCCTTGAGAGTCGCTCTTAGAAAAATCGCAGTATAAGCACGTGCTTTAGGCGTCCCAAAAATAACCCATCCCAATAACATATTAAACAATATTTTGCCATTGTTCACAATATTAATTCGTAAAATTGCAAATTTTATCTTCTTGGCTGTCCCAGAGACTTTAAGATGAAATGCGTGGAGATGGTCTGCGCATTGCTGGGAAAGGTCGCAGCATGACGGCTGAAACATTGGCATCTGTGCGGTGCCTCTAGGACTGCCACGTAGGGACTGACTCCGGCCGCGGAAGCATATGCTTTCATATTTGCAAAGATTAGTTTATTTTCACTTTCACATGGATTATTACTGTTCATTATTTGAATATTATTAGGGTATCCCTTAGTTTAGTCATGTTTAGGGCCGGTAAATGTATTAATCCGGCTCTGCTGTGTACAATCAGAATTAAACCACAGCACATAAATTTAAAAAACGGCCCATTATTCTGCGTTCTGGACGGACTTAGGCCGATGACAAGAGGAGATCTAGTAGCCTACTTTAGAGCCAATTTCACTTCATTCCCGACAAATATTTTCAAATATTTTATTTAATTGATAGCTAGGAAGAAAAATATGTATTCATGTGAATACTCCTTTGAAATGTAATGCGTACAATGTGTGGCAAATGCTTGGAATACGTTGCAAAAAATAAAAAATAAAAAAATGGAATTGTGGAAGGAGATGCGCTCCATGCTCCTCCCCGTCCCCTCCATGTGTAGGATCCGCCACTGGCCGATGAAAGTGTCCATAGGTACTAACGACAAACAAAATTAGGTTATTGTAACGGCAAGAGTCTGAACAATTCTACAGGGTCCAGAGTTGGTGCTTGGAGAACACATTATCTTGCTTTATGCTGTGCATAAACTCGTTTAAAAGATACGAAAAGAAAAGACAGAATAGAAGAAAAAACGATCAACAAGTTCGGAACGTCAGCTAGAAGAAAACTATCACACCGGACAAACACTTAAATTTTTTGTCCGATATTATAAAATGTTTATTCGACAAATAGTTTAAACGACGAGTTTAAAAGACATATTAACCTGTCTAACTAGGAAACTGAATAGTTTTACGATAACACAGTGATTATAACCTTGGTAAAACGAACATTTATTTTTAAATGTATGTACGTCCTTTGGCACAACAGCTCTTTACGAGTTAAGATGTACCAGCGGCGTCCCGGCCTCGTTTATTTTTAAATATCCGCCATTACTTTAGAGACAGAACAGCTCGGAGAATCACATTCTTCGATAACAGACTGAAAGAAGACTCTTTCACTTTCATTACGTTTAGAATATTAAAGAACACAAAAACCTCGTCCTAAATGACAATTATCTTTTAAAAATTTGAAGCCGTTTTTAAGAAAATGGCATTTCAGCGCTACCAAAAATGTGAAATTTGAAGCTCTTTTTCACAGATAATTATTGAGTTTTCAAAAACTTCCTTTGAAGTCATTTGAAGAACTTGCACTAACAAATTTAATAATGTTTACAATTTGCTGGTAATGTGCGTATTAAAGATATGAGAGATGTTACAAAAAATTACATTTGTATAATTAAAAAAAATAAATAAATAAACTTCATGTCATACTAAAGGGTGCAATTAGCACTATCCGTTCCAAAACTTTGAAGAAAAAATTTGGAACCATTTATGAGAAAATGGCGTTTGAGCGTTTCTGAATATGCAGAATTTTGAGCTAGTTTTCACAGAAAGCGGTTGAGTTTTCGAGAAACTTTATCTGACATTATGTAAAGCGCAAGTACTCATTAATATAATAATGTCAAAAAACTCGCCGCTAATGTAAATATTAACGACATGAAACACAAGACAAAATATTACATTTTTGTAATTTTTGAAAAAGCAACAGAATAGAGCAATATGGCGTTTATGGCATCTAACAGAGTACATTTAGCACTATCTCTACCAAAAGTTGAAAGAAAAAATGTTAAGCCGTTTTCGAGAAAATCTTGTTTTTGTATTTTTTAAAAATTGCACATCTTGCACACAATATTGCGCGAAAACTACTAAAATGTTCAAAAAATGTACATGACCTTAAAGAAAGAACTCACTATGAAGAACAAATTTTATGTGAAGGAAAAAAATCTCTATCTGCAATTTTGTAGTTGGAGCAAGAAGCCGAATAAAATTTAAACTTTCGCAATTTTCAAAATTCATAGTGAAACGTGAAAATCAGACCGATGCCACCTTTTTACTCTATTTTACTTTATTCTTACAAGAAATTTTAAGAAAAATTCGGAACCTTTTTTTTTTTTAATTTTGAAATGTCCCATGGGCTTCACGTAAAGAACCCCCCAAAATTAAATATCGGTTTCAAATTCAAGAGGCCCCGAGATCAGCTACATAGATCGAGGTGTATCAATTTTCGAGAAAATCAGATAAACGGTTTAGCCGCTAGCGTCGTTCACAGGCGTTTTGCGTTCAATTTGTTCTTCAGTATCCAGGACTAAGAAAACGGGAATCTGCACGACATTTTAGGAGGTTTTTTTTCTCAATTTAGTAACTGGATTTATCCACTTTTTCGTTACCAGGGCCCTGTAATAAGAGTTTTTCTGCCGAATATCCGCCCGTTTTTTCGGGCAGCATTACATAACATTCCCTATACTGTACGTACGTTAGTATACGGGAAAGTAAAAATAACTTATTTAAGTCATACAGTTAATTTTTGGCAACCATCTATATATTAATATAAAACCTTACAAGAAGGAAAATTTTCATCTAACAGACACGTTCAGACTTAAACAAATTTTACGATTAAAAGAAGAAAAGAAAAAACATGATTGCGTCACAAAGAGAACAATTTAACGACGTGCATCTTCCAGCAGTGCAGACAAGAAGCATTCAGGACTCGCATGTCGCGACATCAGCCCGAATGAGTGGGAACTCTTAATGTGGTCTGACAAGTTATTCGATTACACTCAAATGTAAATTTTAAGTGTCAATTTCGAAACCTCTCCACCCAGAAATATGTTCAACTTTCCTTTCATTTGAATAAAATTTGAAAGGGAAAATATTTGGGTAGAATGTCATTGTAAGCGTGTCTTGCAATATTTCCAACCACTATGCAAAACGAATATATTAATGCAAGGATTCGTGGCCTTATCACTCCATGAATTTTCCCGAAGGTTTCTATTGCATGTTAAATGCAACAGGTTCCAAAACAATTGTCAAAGTTTCAACTCCGCTACCGAAGCTTGACGTCACCTCGCTAAGAGAAACTGCATGGGCTGCCTTGACGCAGATGGTTGAATCGCGCACAAATTAAGGATGGTAGAAAGCTATTCTAGGTTTAGGATTTGACCACTTTGCACCCCACCTTACACGCGCCACTCTGAATTATTTCAAAATTTTTACTGCATTAAAGATAACATTCATAAGTAGTGAAACATAAGACTTTGTAGAATCTTACAAAAAAAATGTCCGGACTTTTCTATGGACATTAACACGAAGCATAACGTAGAACAAAGACTAACATTCAGAAATATTTCGATATAACAATAAATAAAATTGATATTGTGTTATCGGTATTTCATTTAAGGAAAATTACACTTTCTCGTGTTTATTTTTGTATTTTTTTCTTCAAATAAGAATAGAGCAATTATGTTGGTGTCCCCTCAAGATATAGGATTTCACAACCCGAAAAATGAGGGTTGAGAGAAAAATGGATGCCAAGTTTCACTGGTGGTTGAAATGCATTAAATGTTTAATAACTTATATATTATGGATTAGAATTACTAAAAAGTTTCGTTAAGAGTTCTCGTAAGAGAATTCGTAAGAGAATAATTAAAATAAACTGTTACAAAATAACAGCCATAACTCAAAATTTGCTGTTGTTTTTCGCATTGTGCCAATGTTAAATCCCAATAACATTATGTGACCGCTTTTACCTACCATTCCAATTACCATCATCAATTACCATGCGATTATTGCTCAGCTTCTGTCACAAAAACGTCCAAAAATAGTTTATTTGTCTATTTTTCATTGGGATGTCCGAAACTAACATTTTTCGCTATTGTTCTGATGTTTTCAACTTAACAAAATAAAATGTTGAAGCAATCCAGAGTGTTCGATTGCATGGATGCCCTTCGTTACAAACATTTAACTTGTAGTGGCTCCAAAAGTTTTGGTGTACCTCCACTGCTGAAAGATGAGATCGCCAAAACGCCTTGCGGGGTTTTCCCCTTCTTCCCGCTGGGGGATTGCCTCACCCCAGACAAGCTCTCGAATGGTCTCCCGGCTGTAAGGTGAATTTATAGTACATGAAAATGTACGTATGTGTGTAACGGTCGAGGAGGGAACAAGGATAGACGAAGGCAGTGGCGGCTGCTCCTTAAGGGCTGTGGTGGCTGCGGTCTCCCCCTCAAAAAAAAAAAAAAAGTTGCAGAAAGTATTAAATTTGCAATAAATCGACTCGTTTAATTTGTGCGTACCACCCAGTGCAATTTTTGAAGATGAATTTCGTTCTAAGTGCCTGATTATGTGAAAGATCAATGTTTTGGAATGGGTATCATCGTGAACTATCGAAGCTGGTGCATGCGAGCAATGGAAGCTTGAGGAAGAATGAGGATATTGGAAGTTGGGTGGGGGCAGCATGCTCCTCTATCATTAACAGGGTTTTTGTTCGGCATAGTCAGAGAATACCGACCCTTTCATCTGTATTTTCATATACTGTTTTGTTTGCTGGAAGTATTTTACTCTCTTAATTTCGCGTGAGCACAATTGCATCTTCCATTATCAACGTAAACGTTGTCTTAGACAAGGATTAAAATTCCGAAACGTGCAAATCGGTTTATATATACATGCCACAGTTTTCCTCGTTGCCAGAATTGCGCCATCACCCTCCAATTTTCTGAAAAATCAAAAACACACACACCCTGACATAGCATTTTTTGTTTTGTTTTTGTTTTCGGGGGTTGTTGTTAGGCCCAATACTTGACACATACTTGACACTTGACTCTGTGTATTTTGACGCGCTGAATCCGAATCTGAAGTCAGAATTCCGCCATCACCCTCCAGGTTTTTTAAATCGCGAAAAAAACACCCGTGAAATTGTGTATTTGTTTTCGAAGATTGTTGTCAGACCCAAAACTTGACACATATTCTCAATGTGCTTTGTCACACTAAACCAAAATCTGAAGCCAGAATTGCGCCACAACCTTCATTTTGTTTTTAAATCGCCAAAAACCACCGTGAAATTGTAGATTGTACATTTGAGGGTGATATTTTGAGATAAAAAAACTGGAGGGTGGTGGCGCAATTCTGGCTTTAGATTCGGATTCAGTTCGTCGAAAAACATGTGTCAAGTCTTTGGCTCTGACAACTTTTATATTTTTGTGTGCCTCTATATTTATCGAAGAAAACCACGGAAGACTGTTCCCTCCCGGTCCGCGACGCTGCAGCGGCACTGAGCCGCCCTAGCTGGTACATATCGCTTTAAAGAAAGAAAACCATTTGATGGTTATTTTAATAAACTCTCAGTGTGTTCGCGTAATCTCATTATATATATTCATATTTTTAGACACATTATGGTATCACCTGCAGTTGTATTCGTTGTGATAATTTCTTGAATTGGTTGCCATTTCTCTGGCGAAGTCAATCGACTGCTCGAAACGCGTATCTATTAAAAACCACTGGAGCTACAACAGCTCATACTTTATCGATTTATTTACGACAATTGGCTATGATGACAATAATACAACACTGTTTCAACCTGCAAAGGTGTTTCGATCCGCAAAAATACTTGCCCGGAAGATATTCGAAGCGCATGGGCTCCGCGTCTTATCCGTCATATCACCAGGGCTAATAAAGAATGCCCACGTTATCTACGCAAAAAAAGTGAACTTTTGCAATTTTCGAAATTTTAGAGGTTTTAATGAAAATTGATTCCTATGTAAACTTTATTCTTTTCGAGCCAAAAAGTAGTAGCCATTTTTGAGAAAAACTTTTTTGTGTTATTTTATTTTGCATTATCACGATTTCACTCAAAATCATGTGAAAACTACTCAGTTTCAAAATATTGTACATGACATTATTTAGAATCTAATTTTAAATAGTTTATATTAAGAAAAATACTCCTTATCTTCAATAATAATGCGTATGAGTTAACTAAAAAATGGTTAACTTCTGCAAATTTCGAAAGTTCAGAATTTTTAATGAAAACGAACTATGCCATTTAATAAAACTTACTTGTCTTTATTCGAGCAAAAAATAGAAGCCACTTTGAAAAAAAATCTATGTCTAGGAGCTTAGATTCATGTAAAGTACTCCCCGACTTATTGAAAGATTCCTTTAAATTGCAGACAAAATCAATTGGGAAATATCCATTTGGTAAAATATCCTATGTATGGTTAGATACTAGTTCTGTTTACAAACAGACGAACAGATAGACAATGCTGAGTGGAAAAAACTAACTTTTTCTGCATCAAGTCCAAGCAATTATAAATTTTACTTTTACTTTTTCGAGATTCCGTAGTTGTACCGATGTTCGCAATAGGAGAGTTTACGCCCTTATTTTTTCAAGGAGTTCTATTTATATTTAATTAAGATGAATATTAGTAAATTAGCGTATGTGGCAAAACGTAAATACTGGGCAGATCCGAAAAGACATGATAAGAGTCTGAACGATTTATCAAAGCAAGATCGTATGATCTATATGGCACAATAAAATAAATCGCACAATGAAAAAAAATCTTAAGATAAGAAAATACTGTAGCCACAACAGACCCTACGCCACCAACCAACGCGGTCAGATAGCTTACCAAGGTGCTGAGGCAGACCAGTTGCTTTTCTGTCGCACTATTGGACACCTAGCGGCTAAGATACGCACGCTAAGCTCTAATGTCGTGCTTTAGGGACGATAATAACTACTCCTTGACTCTCCAGCAATTGTAATTTCAGACTAAAATCCCCACGCCTTCACCGAGATTCGAACCAACGACCCCACGCTCTCTAACCCAAACCCCTACTGACTGAGCCACTGCTACTACTTCTGTTTCCCTCTTGTTTGAGGTATATATTTGTCACGAAAAAAAGGCAAAGAAAAATCATTAAGAATAAATGAAAGGGATTGAGAAGACAGAACAAAGAAATTAAGAAGAAGGAACTGAAGAGAATGTGGCAGAAAAAGGAAAATCAAAGGGGAAAGAAGCGGAGATGAGAAATGTGTAAAATGACAAAGGACAGAAACTAGAAATGCAAAAGTGAAGAATAAAATAAGATTAGTTGAGGAAGAAGAGGAAAGCGGAAAAAGGCGAGGAAGACGGCGAGAAAGAAAAAAATGAAGATAAAAGATGAAGAGGAAAATAGGGTGAAGAAAAATAGTTGAAAACGAGAAAAGTTGGAAGATGAAGGAACAGAGCACATAGAAGTAGCCGAAAATCAGCAGATGGCGCCGGAAAAAAGGAGAAGAAAACAAAGAGACAAAAAAAAAGTCTGAGGAAAACGAGCAGCAAAAAAAGGTTGAGCGCGCCCAATCGGCCACCACAGCAGCAGCTTTCCTCTGGCACGGCACCCAGGCGCAAACGGCCGGATCGGCGCCGGCGGCCAGCAGGGCCGTCACCACCTCCCTCCGTCCGAGTAGGCGGCCCAGGCGAGCGCCACGTCGCGCGCCGCGGGGGGGCCAGGGCGGCGGCGACGGCGGCGGCGGCGGCCGCGTCCTCCACGCCCTCCACGGCGTCCAGCACCTCGGCGCCGTCGTGGCCCGCCGCCGCCAGCGCCTCCGCCACCGCGCGCGCACCGCCCTCGCGGCTGGCCGCGCCGCTCGGGCACGCCCGCCGCCGGCCGCGACCAGCTGTCCACGCGCACCACGGCGCCGTCCCGTTCCCGCTCGCGCTCTCGCCCGCCGCGGCCCGCCCGCCCCGCCGGCGCCGCCGTCGGGTCCTCCGTCAGCGAGAAGCGCCTGCACCGACGCGCGCGGCTTCTCCAGCTCGCACGAACGGCGTCACCGGCACGCTCCCCGTGCGCAGCAGCTCGCGCACGCGGCGGAACATGGTGACGCCGGGTGATCGCACGACGCTCACGGAACAACGGAGACAGAAAAGGCTTACTATAAGAAGGGACTGCCTTGATAGCTACTGCTTGGAAATTGCTGGTAACATAACCGCAGGGTACGTCCGTGCACTGAATTCGTCAACAAATTCGTATAGTGAGCTCACTTGTAAATGGTTCATTACTATCTCTTGCAGAACTATCGTCCTAGTGCCATTGTTTTCTGACATGTCAAACGGGTCCCTTCTAGGTTAGACAAACTCCTCTATATCTACGTTAGTCTCACATGAGATGCACACGCTAAAAGACATCAATGAAACAATTCACACGTACGAAGTACACGTACGAATGCACAAACGCTAAACGCAGCGCCCACACTTCATTAATGCTTGTATCATCTGCGGAAGGTTTTCAGCTCAGCCAGCTCACTTAAGGTTTGATAGTGACATTCCTTGTCCTTCGGTGTTGAAGTTTCCGTATGTTTTCCTCCTTGTATTGACCTCGTATTTTACAGCCAATGAAAACGCTCTATGTATAGTAGTAGGCACATGCCATTGGCGAAGAGCATGACTATCAATTTATGAAAACTTTAGAAAAGTAATAATTGAATATATTTCATGATGAGTAATAAGAAATTGCCCAAAACGTGAGAGGACGCGATTCTGAATCTTAGTCAGTCTTGTTTACGTGGATGTCATTTAATAATATTTATACTGAAATATTTCACTTCAGAATGTCGGATAACTTCCACAACAGTTTTCTTCTCTCACAAGCCATCATTATCAT
>JAHLJT010005726.1:0-29288 GCA_031308135.1 Acheta domesticus
TCCGTAGCGAGAAAGATAAATGGGAGCAACAAATGAAGTTAGCAATTAACATAGATAATTCATTTTGGCCCAGATTGGCGGTCAAAACTGGCAGTGGAAAGAAAAAAGCGCGCGAAAATTCAAAATATTCAAGTAAAAGTACTGAATAACGTCCATAAAACTACCTTAATCGTCGATAGTGATCACTTGTGGGAAATACAGCCTTTCAATTTCTCTTCTCATCGACAAGTGCATATGTGCTGAAAAGTTTCGCATTTGCGTTTATGAAATCTATGACCTCCAAGGAAACTTTTCAAATACCAGAGACCAATGTATCTCAGACAAAATCTATCAATTGAGAAATGTAACAATACGAGCAATAATAATTATTGCTCGTTATCATCGTTAATTATTAACCAATTATTGCTCGTTGTTTATAATTATTGCCCGTTAGTTATAATTATCTCTCGTTAATCATTAACCAATGGACCAGAATAAGAGATTTCATAACTTGAACACTGTTGACATCTCAATGAATTGTGAAGCACGTTGTGAAATGAGGACTCTTTAGTTGAGGGTTTAATCAAGACAAATGTTTCACGATAAACTGATACTATAAACGGATAAAAATTAATGAAATTAATGAAAGAAATTATTTATTGTACGAATCGTAATCATCCATGCTTCTTCGAAAAACTCAACAGTGGATGTTACCCCACAAACAATAGAATAAAAGCATATTCGTTTGAAGGTACTTACTGTAACAAATTTGTCAAATCTGTCACAACACAAGAAAAATGACTGGTAGTAAATCTTCTCTAACAAGCCAGGAATCAATATTTACGAGCGCACATTAATTTTCCTTCCTGACAAAGTTGCTTCACTAAAGTAGAGAAATATTGCAAGGCGCAACGAAAGCAAAATCCTACTTAAAATACGGTTTCGTGCTGCAATAAACATTAATTGAATGTTATTAAATATACCTCATTGGCCAGCGCAGTATTAAACCAAGTACTGATGCAGGATATTTTCATTATCCAATGCCGTGAACATCTCGTGTAGTTCATTTACAGTAAGAATAAAGTCTTTGGAAATTAGTGCTATCAAGCAATGCCCATTGGTAATCACGAAAAAAAAAGCTATAAATGTCTTTAATAGGGTACATTTCTAGCGTTCAGTTAGTCGATAAATTAATTTAACTGATGTATATCAAAAATTTTTAAATTCAATTGCTATTTGCAACATTCATTATTGCTGTCGCAATCTGAAAGCTTACGCGGCCAACATCACTGACACAAAGTATTGATAATTAGGGAACGGAATTTACTGTAATAAAAAAACCAAAATATGTACATACATGTGTACTCATTTTTTCCAAAATATGTAAGAAAAAATAGAAAATACGTAAGGGAATACCCCCCCCCCAAATCCAACGTGATAAGACAATGATCTGAAAAAAATATTTGTTAGTTTTCGATCAAGTTACGAATATACTGTTTGAAACATGGGCAAAAACGTGGTAGAAATTACTTCCGCTTTACAAACAGTCGCTCATCCTTGATTCCAGGTACTATGCCTTTTCCATCCAGCAGGGGTAAGTGTGGTTAAAATTGGACCAATCTATGGCGAAGATATGATGGTCATAGAAGCGCAGTAGCATTATATTTGCATTGCATGAAAGATGATTCCATAACATATATTGCAAACGCATATTGAAATGTTTCCTATTTGTCATTGTACCAAAATATGGAAAATAAAAAATGGTTCTAATTAATTCAGACTTGTAAACTCGAGAAAATATTATTGAATGGTTGTTCCTGTAAAAACATGTAATTACAATGAAAATCCGTATAATTCCCTATTAATACTATATTTTGAATATGAAATACAGTATGTGCACGACAACTATTGGACCTATTACAAAATGATCTTAAGTGAAATGATACCAAGGCTGACGCCAGAGGAAAATTTGAATTACGCAGTCTCAGGAGTTCCACTTCACAGCGTCTCTACAGCTAACGCGGCATGAAGTCCAGATACTACGTAGTATCCAGAAGGCACGGCGCTAAAGCTTTTATTCCGGCCCATTCGTGCGGCAACCCCGGAGATAGAAACGGCGCCCAGTGCAGTGTCTGATTGTAACTCCTGCTCCGAACCGGTCCGAGAGGAAAATGTTTTTCGACCCGAATACAAGCGACGTCACTACTCAAACTCAAAAGATTCCAACTTCAAAAATCTTATATTCAAGTGGTGTCAACCGTATTGGGCCCCCGTTTATGGGCGCCGCTTTTTGTACTCGCGGATAAAGTTCTCATTAGGGCCAATATAATTTTTATGAAGACTACCACAATACTACAATTTTTTGTGGTCAGAATTAGTTTGGTTATCAATTACCCTTTGTTTCTGAAACATTTCAATTACGTACAGTTTTGAGCCCTCTTGGGTCCCGAAAGACCAAGCAGATACTGCTGCCCGTACGCACGGTGTTACAAGTGCCTGTGGGCAAGTATTGAAAAAGAGCAGTGTACCTGCACAGGGACTTTTTCACTAAGTTTTGTAGAGCACATATTTAACATTCAGTCAACTACATTACCACATCTTGTAATGTGACTGACAAAGTAAATTTTCGTTTGTTATGTAGCCATAAATCAACCTTATTATGATGAATGGATAAATTCTTCTTAATGAACCATTTAACGTGCATGGCTTTTTTTTCTCATTTGATAATATTCAATTAACTTTTTCATTTATTGTTATTTAAAAATCGGTGAATGTTATAGATTTTGCGTCGCGGAGTGACAACAATAAATGGCGTGAAAAAAATAGTCACGTAATGTCTTGCAACTATCTCGTAATTGGAAATTTGGTTTACGTTCTTATTGCAACATACGAGGATTTGAACTAGAATTATACACAATGAGAATTCAGAAGTGATCTTCTTGTAATACACAGTGTCAGGAAAATATTATGTTCATATTGACATTTAGTTGGAATACCAACTCTATTGAATTGAATGAGAATTCAGAAGTGGTTTTTCCTTTAATATACAACGACAGGGTACAACAGTGCCAACGAATTTCTCCAGACATTTCGCGATTCAGATGAGAGGACAATTGGCACATTTAAGCTATCTGAGATTCAGTTCAAGTGAGAGGTCGTGAAATAGATTCCGACTCTGCTTTAAATGGTATCTATAATTTCAAGGAGAAACCTTTCGTCAATCCTTAACGTCCCTTCTCTCTCACCCCAACTTTTCTCACGAGGCACGGAACTCGTTTAAAGACTTTTCTTTTAATCATGTTCGCGGTTTCAACATCAGCCACGCACGAGGCACGTATCCTGACAGAAAACGTCTCAGAGACTGACATTGAAACAAACATGTAACGTGAATGAAAGGAAATTGGAGTGAATCAACTGAGAATCCGTATGTTTGTCATAAAGACTGCGATAAAATAACATTAGGGATCTTGAAATTGTGTGGTGTGTGTGTGTGGGGGGGGGAATCACGAAACAATCTAATTAAATAGAGAGCGTAAGATAATTGTTTTCGTGCAAATCATGATTCTTTAATTTATTAGAAATAAAGAAAATAATAAAGATTAATAAATTAGTACTTTGTACTTAGCCAGAGATATCAGGCTGTAGCTGTCACTTTTATATAACTGAGGCAATTTTCACTCTTTGTAGTAGTGAAACCTATGTCTCTCACAAACCTTAGTATAGGTATATCATTAGTATGTTTATGACGATGTTCATCGCAAACGAATAAAAAGTAGTCTTCCAACGTTGCTCTTAGTGCAACAGCGTAAGGTCAACGCACGATTTTCAGCGAGTAATCTTTACGCTTTGTTGTAGCATTCAGGCGAGGAAGGACACAAAAATCCCGGACACAAAAAGTTAAAAAATGAAATAAAACGAAAGCGTCGAGAGCAGTAAATCGCAAACCGCCGGCGGCGGAGGAAACATGCAAAAAGAAAAAGGGACGGCAAGTCAACGAACTTTTAACGCAGTCTCGACCGCGAGCGTGCACTATAGTACCTTGCATTCAAGCAAACAGGCTCAGCTCACATTCAGGGAGGTTGGAATTACGACGGCGGCCGTTTCGGTTCGGTTTGGTTGCTTTTCTTTGTGTAGCTTAGTGGTTAAGTAGAGGCGCCCGCTTCCAACGGTTGGAGTAGGGCGACTGCAGAAAAGACGTCGTTCATCTTAATTAAATAGTTTGCACGCTAATGCACTAATCATAGAGGTATCACGAACGGTTGTAACTATGGAGTCTAATTGTACGTCCCAAATTTTTACTCAGGCATACATTCCAAACAAGCTCTAGTGTTTTCTCATGAACAATAGCGCGGAAATTACATAAACATGTGGGTTCACATTTCATCATAAGTTTTCTCTGTGGCTGGGTTGATTCGCTAGTGACGATTAATAGTTATAACTGGGAAAAACGTCTTAACTGGTGATAACCAACCTGATCGACGTGCTTACAGATCTTTACAGAAACTTTAAAACAAAAAGATTTCCGCAGAAATAGACAAAAATTCCTGACAAAATGAAAATTTAAAAACGTGTCTTGCCCATTTCGATTTCATTCTTCTATAATAGTTTCACTGCTTGCGTCTGCTATTTTAGTTTCCTTCCTAAGGTCTTCACTTCTTCTGTCTCGGGGCGTTACACCACGCATTTTTATTTCTACTTTTCTTTGCCATATTCTTCAATGATTAGTTACTCTATCGTTCAGTGACCATGTCTAAGCATCCTAGACTAAAACAGGAAGAATGCACGAATCAAAACAACTTTATTGATTTTAATACTTCAATTTTTATTGGCACAACTAAAACCCAAAATTATATACAACCATTAGCGATTCTAATTTTTTCTTCTTTTTTTCTTGTCGATTTGTAAAAAAGATCAAATTAATGTTTTTAAATGGCGAAGTGATTAAGTGATCAGCAAAAGATCGTGCAAATTGCATGGAAAGCACTCTGGCGTTAAAAATTAGAAGATGTACAATATTCAGTTCAGCGTATAAGCTCGGCGGATTGCAATGCGCCACTTTTCATTGAGTGCCATTTTTGGCGCATGCTCGGCGGACTGGCCACAACTGTTCTACATGCTTCAATCATGTGATGAGCATTCGGGAAGAAATTTCGAAGCAGTAGTCTTTCAAACATTACAAGTCGGTAGTTCTACTTACACAAGCTTCTGAACACTAAAGATACTTCCTAATCTGGTGCGACAACAGCCCACAACTTTCTTGCGTTATGTGTAACTTTTGCAATTTTCGAAAATTCAGACAGCTTCACGGAATTGAGTCCTGCGCCATTTTTTTAGTATATCAAGAGTAAAAAAAATTAAAAAATAGAGTGATTTTTAACAAAATTTTGAAAATGCATGTAAAGTTCTTCAAAAATCAAAATATTAGTTTCAAATTCGTAGGGCCTCGAATTCTATCACATCGATGGGGAAATTTCAATTTTGAAACAATTTTGGGAACGGGTTATGTGTTAGCGTTGGCCACAGACAGACAGACCTTTCGCTGTAAACCAATTTTTCGGTATCGAATTTCCACAAAAAGTGGATTCTGACTAAACAAGTGGAGGAAGTAATTTGTTACACGTAAGAACAACATTATACGAAAAATTTACCCAACCACCAAGCCTATTGTACTAGTGGAATAATAAAGTTATGTAATTCGAAGGCATGAACGTACCCGATCCACAGCAATTCACATGACACTTTGCGTTTTGCGCAGTCGGGCAATACAGTTTGACTTTAACTATTAAGTTTATTTTGTATGTGTGCTGTTTTTGTACTTGTACACTGTGAATAAATTGGAGTTTTGAATTTAAGTAAATGAAAATTGTATTAAAGGCAGATAATTTTGAACTTGGGAAGTTTCTTTATGCTTTTTATGTGGGGTTGTTGTGTTTAAATTTAGGTTTTAAATCGATATTTCGATACTTAAAGAAATATGTTTTCTTATTTATTTGAAATAATTTTAAAATATTAAAACTGAAGTTTCGAAAATGATTTTAGTTTTTTAGGTGTGTTCTTTCAACTGGTGAGGATTTTTGGGGTGGGGAAAATTTTGCCAACCCTGAATTAAAGTAATGAGATGTCTAAATTCGGAATCAAAACCGTGATCAATTATGGGATTGCAGTTGACACAGTGAACGCAAACTCATCATGAACTTCGGCAGCGAGATATTTTTCGAACTGATTCACGACGTAGAGGTTTTTTATGAGTCTGCAAGCGCACACAGCGCTATCAAGAGGTTATGAAATCAATATGTCGCTAAAAACAGACAAAATAGAACTTTGAGAATAATTTAATGGACTATGATCGTCAAAGGTTGTGGCGATTGAGGCAATACATCTAATAATTTACGTAATGAAATCTCTTTTGAGAAGATCATTCCACATTGTAATTCACATCTTTTAAGACGTCAGCGCCTGCAATCTCATAAAAGGTGAGTATGTACCTCTTGAAGAAAAAAGTACTGATTCTTTACGTATCAGTATATTCAGCTCAATACTGCAAACAATACAGAACTTTTTTTTGCTCGAAGTCCAAAATATGCACCATACGTAATGAAACCATGATGAACTGAACCATGAAACCAAATGAAATGAACCATGGTCGGGACTTTTCGGTTACCAATGTTTAATGAACATCGACATTTCCCTTATACATATCATTATCGTGGGCGTTCGGACACAACGTTATTCAAATCCGGGTGTGTAACGCTCGCTTCTTGCTTTTATCGCGAACAAGAGTCTTCTGATTGGAAATTGAAAGTACAACTTACTCTTCCTCACCTCAAAGACTATAGACCAAATGAAAGAAAGAAATGCAGCTTCACCATGGTTCACTGTACATCAAAAAAATTAAATGTGTTACCTAATTTCCTTAGTACTCTATTAGAAATCATGTTCGAAACAAATAGCACGTGGGTTTCAAATTAAAAACAGAATGCAACTTTTCTACTGAACAAAAAATCAAGTAAACAGAATTATAACCCTTGTTCCTCTTCAACAATAATGCGTATTCCATTTAGTAATTGGCTAAGTGGTGTCCATATGAATTCGCTAGTCCCAATACTTCGTAGTATTTTAATCGTCTGAAATACAGCCAAATGTCAATATTTATTAGAAAAAATGGGACAACACAACAGGGTATTTTTAAGTAGGGACGTGTATCCTTATTAAAATGACCATGACAAACAAACGAATTCAAAATAAACAATTTCTTTCTTTCTTCTCCCTCACCAACATCACATTTGAAATTCGAAAGATTCATTCTTGAGTATCAATGTCGTAACTTAATACCTCAATGATTCTGGAATATTACCAAGTTTCTTTCTCAAACACTTCGATCTTTCCAACTAGAGTCGCACGACGTTGAAAGGTCAAATGACTGAAGAGAGAAAAAAGAGTAATTGAAATTTACATCTTCGTTCGTGACACTCGGCAGCAAACTCGCTGAGCTGCACGTAGCGAAATCGTGGAACACGCCTATCTGGGCAAATCGACAAACCGGCCGCTCGCGCATGTACGCCGGAGGTATATACTAGAAGGGTCTGGTACTTTCGTAAACTGCAAGCGCTGGCTTAACGACTCGTGACTTTATAGTTTCAGTGGTTCACCACCAAACGATATTTCTGAGTGTATGGTTGCCATTAACACGATTGGAAATACGGGGTAGGTGAGATTTATAACACGTACGCCTGGGACGTCAAAAGAAACAATTATCCCGGTTTGTCTAAAGAAAATGAATAAAATTCAAAAAGTTTCCATTAATAATGAATGCATATTTAAAATCAAAAGGAAGAGTATGAACCTTGAGTTTTCGTGAACCCGGTTTGAAAGATGGGTGATGTTATGGTTTACAACAAAGGCTTCAGCTGACCGAACATTTCTTCATTCTAAAAAGTACGTACTAAAAAAAATATTGCGAGTAAAATTGAAAACTTATTATATTGTTTAGTAAAGCGTTTTGAAGCCCTATTAATAGTTGTCTGATTTTTGTCTCATACTGTATGTTTGTGAGAAAGCATTCATTAATTTTCAACGCCTGGACGTTATTGTTCAGAATGTTAATTTTGTTTTCGTTAATATCCAACTACCATTTCATATTTTGTACTTTCACCGTCACCTTGGCATATTGAATCTTTCTTTAACACTCCAAAGGCCAAATCAGAGTGCTAAGTTATAATTTATAAAAATACTTCACAGATAAAACAAAATTCAGTCATGACCAATTTCTCTGCAGGTATGGATTGTTTGATACATTTTGTAATCGGCCGGCACGAACAAATATTCGGCGTAATAACTTTCCGGAGACAAACAATCCCATTTCACCACTAGTCAATGGCAGCAGTTTCAGAATCTGTCTAGGCTATCTCACGAGTCAGCGAGTTCTGATGGAGAGTTCTTTCGCAACATGTACACGCCGCCGAAAAGACTCGTGGTTGTTCGCGACGCAATTATCCTCCCCGATATGCAGGCTCAAATTCTCCCACAAGACAGCGGCGCCACGCGCATAAAAATGCATATTTATATCCCGACTTTGTGGCAGACTGAAGGTCATGTGGAAATTGCATATCGCACCCGCACCACACATTTCTCTTTTTCAACTAAACATCCAGGAATGCTGTAGCAAAAATGAAAATGGTAATCGTTCCCTCAACACGCACAAATTTTAAAGGCAGTATGGTTGGAAGGACAATTATTCGTAAATGTATGGCAAAGAATGAAATCAATCGTGGCCAATCAAAATACCAAACTAGGACCATATGTTACCTTCTGGTTCTGGACAATGGGAGGGGATACTAAAAATCGGCTCTACAGATACATACATTCAGTCGATATGAAAATTGTACGATCCAAAAATAGAGTTCTTGAGATACCAAATTCGAAGTTGTACTCTCAATTTGATAACAGTTACGTCACGAGGGGCAAAATAAAAGCACCACAGAGAAAGGTCGCGATAAGTCGACGCGTAAACTTTCCACTGCTGGCGCGGCGGCGGAGGCGACGCAAAAAACAGCAATGAATGGAATATTTATATCGCGCGAGTACGGCCTGGACGGAGCGTGGCGAGCGGAAGAACGCGGGGGAGGGAGAGGCGGCGGGATGCGTGAACCGACGAAGCCGCGGGCAGATATCGGAGGCACGCGAGTCCATTAGGAGTCGCGCGAGTCCTCATCCTTGACCGGGGGGGGGGGGGTGAAGCTCCGGCGGCGGCTCCGCGCCAACCGTGTTTGTACACAACGCCCGATGGTACACGCCGCCCGCGCCCGTGTGCGCGTCCGCGTGCGCGTCCGCGTGCGCGTCCGCGTGCGCGTCCGCGTGCGCGTCCGAGACCCGCGTGCCGTTGGCCCCACCTGCCGACGTGCCTCGCGCGGGTTTCCGCGCGCTCTTTCCACGCGCGTCGCCTGCGAAGCAATCGCGCCTTATTGACATTCTACTCCAAGTACGAGGCAAAACAGCACTTCCCAGGACTGCGAGATATTCTGCTTCGGACTGAAGGTGACGGTACATGAACAGGCGTAAATTCATGGGACGAACACTCGGAATATTACGCTGGCAAGTTCGTTGAGTTATTACACTGGCAAGTTTGTTGAACTCAAGGAAATTATAAAGACTATTCCAGGTGTGAAATTAAAACCTATAGCGTTTAACTATACACTTGTATAATATGCCCCAATCAGCGAGGTGTATCTCAAAACTTTATCGCTTTTTCTATACGATTTATTCTCACTTCTACCTACTGACCAAACATAAGCTCCAACTCATGTATCCGTATGTATCAACCACTGTGAGCAATAAACCGCGTATGTACAATATAACCTCTTTGATTTTAACCTCGCTTTCAGTTATCTTCAATAGTAATAACATGGCGAGATTCGGTGCCGCGTCTGACGGCTAAATCAATGAAATAATTCGTGAAGCTTCAGAAAACACGGAGAGGAATAGAAAGTATATTTCATATGAATATTTAGATGCCTTTTTTAAACAAATCCTCCACATTTTTTTAAGTCAAAGTGAAATTCGTCACGTCTCCGTGAAATTCACTTTCTTTAGAGACCTCACTTTTAACGATTGGTTGCGTGTGAGAGCCGCAAAAGAAATAATATAGGAGACAATGCTACTACATCACTGAAGCCCTACCTGAAAATCAATGAGCAAAACCATTCGGCAATCATAAATAAATTAGGATAAACACGTGTTTCAGAATCCAACACGATTGTAAAATGAAAATAAAGAAGTCCCATCAACATTTAATTTTAAAAAGCGCGTATTTATTAAACAAGTTTTCAACTGAAAGAATACGTTTGTTACTTTAAATGTTAATGTTTGTTACATCAAAAGTTTGTTTCTTTAAAGCAAAATAAATATATATTTCATGTCATCGTCTGAATATTCATTTGTTTATTTCGATTTTGATTACGTATCGACCGCATGGTTTAACCTTGCCCATCTGCTGCATTAACAGATGGCCATTGTAGAACTAGCGAAATATGAAAGGTAATTGAATAAAGTACATTGATATGATATTAATATTTGCCACATTTTGGAACTCTGTGGGACGTAATTTCATTCGTGGAACAGTCCTATTAAATATCACACGTGCTTTGGAAATTCTCAGATAAATTCCAAAGCACTCGTGGTATTACTTATGAAAATCGATTGCAGCAAGAGGCCTTAAGAATTCTTCAAATCGCAGCTCCAGCTATTTGGTTGTGCGACGCCAGCGTTCGACTCCAGCTATTTGGTTGTGCAACGCCATAATTGAATAGAACAGAATCTCCTAATCAAATTACAGAATCTCCAAGTCAAATAGATTCCAGATGCAAAACAAATATACCAGGTACTGAAAATGATAGATGAGCTGCGGAAAAGGGGAAACCTTTTTTAGTTTTGAAATCTGTAATTTCAACATGTCAATCGAAAAACATACATCACTGAGCAATGGCGCAATTTTAATAATTATTCACCTTTCCCCAGCCACAAGTATTTTTCATGATTTTTTAGTGAATATTGTCATATAACAATAACTGACTGGGAGATTACTTATATTTTGATTTCAGTGTTCTTACGAAATATTTAGTGCAAGTTCTCCTCTCAAAAGTCATGAAAGATGTTCATTACATTTCATAGATTATGATATGCTATATAATATACCAACAGATACTCTTCTGTGGGTAAATTGTATAGCAAATCAAGTAGGTAATTTAAAACTTATGAAATCAATACTTAAGTTTACATTTTAAAAAAATGTGAATTTGAAATAATCGCTTGCCGCATAGGCTGGGTAGAATAGCAGCGAATACTTTCTTATTAATCAATAATAATTTCCTTCTTTAGAATCAATAACTCAAGATATAGATCTGAATATGAAAACTGTGTACTCTCAAGTGTTCTTCTAGAATTCTGTCACGTGTGAATAGGGAGTGCGATGCAGAGTGGGAGGGCTGAGCGAGGTGGGATAGTGCGCGCGCGCGCGCGCGCGCGCGCGCGCGCGCGCGCGCGCGTGTGTGTGTGTGTGTGTGTGTGTGTGTGTGTGTGTGTGTGTGTGTGTGTGTGTGTGTGTGTGTGTGCGGGGGAGTCTTCGCGAGATACGTTCGCAATAAATAAATAAATAAATACCCAGGCAACACCGGGTAATCAGGAAACAAACACAGGATTTATCCCGATATTCATTCACGTAAAATTATTATTTCGAAAGCGACTACTTCTAAACGCACAGCACGTAATATTACTGACGAAAAATCATTACGCCATACGCGTCGGCTTCTGTCGTATGTCAAACTAAAGAAAACGGTCGATGAACTTTGTTGAATGACAACTCCGATCCCCGAATTGAGAAGAATACAGATTACCCCGAGAAGACGCAACTTTCACAATACGACGAACGTCTAGCCATGGTGCCGACCCGTGGCTGCCTTTCCTCATTGCACACACTTTCGATACTTCTCTCCTTCCCAATCCCACGTCCTCGTCCCGCTCCAAGAATACGACACATCAAACCGAACAAATGAATCGAAAAATCGATATATTTGCAGAAGTCACCGGAAGAAGTCTTGCGCTTACAACAGGTTCTACAGAGCTTCTAGTTCGATATTTTCAGGAAGTTCACGCAAGGCATTTTCCAATGTCCAGAAAGTTTGTAGTTCATTACTAGAGCTCCTTCAGTAGTCTTCCAAACATCTGCTCTCGTTAGTTATCCAAACACACCTTTTAGGAGTGATATACACCACAGAAAGCAATAACAGATACGGGATCTCCCGTAATTGGGGCAACGCTGCGCAGTATGGAAAGCCAAAATTCACAAACAAATCCACAACTTCTCACATAAATAAAACTTTAATCGTTTCTTCACAGAAAGCATATTGCAAGATTGCTCACATACGCCCAAAGCGGGGAAAAAAAAGAATCCTCGCTGCTAAGTGGCTATCTCCCCAAACTAGGTACATAAACGCTCCACGCCAGGTGGCATCTATCACCGTCGGGATTTCCCAGCTTTCCCTGCCGATACCACCGCCCTCGTCGTCGCGTCTGCTCAGTCGCGACGGGCGGGCAGGCGGTGCGCACAGGCGCCGTCCGACGCCATCGGCCGCCCCCTTACGGGCGTGCGCGTGCCCTGGCGCGCGGCGCTGTAATCATCTCATTAGCTAACACAATCAGCGGCAGCGGCCGCCGCCGCCGCTGCCGCCGCCAGGCGCCGATAGAGCGGCGCCGAGTCGCCGGGCAGCGCGAACCGGTTACGAGGCGAGGCACCAAACGAGAGCGGGGGTGGGGGCCAGGGACGCTCAAGCAGGACAATACGAAGGGTGGGCGGGGGCAGGGCACGAGAAGAAGGCTTGTAGGCTGCTGGCGGGTCTCGTGGCGAGAGAGCGGAGAAATAAGCAATCGAGAGGTCGGGTAGATGGGATGGGCAGGAAAGTGAAAAGCCGGACTGGAAGGCACGTGTGAGTGGACGAGGATACGATGTACGACGTTGCGTAGGTGGTGGCTAGAGCTGGGAGCTAAAAAGAGGGTTATACGTGCGGTAGGCGTACAGAAAACGAGCAGTACGCTGTGGTGGTGGGAGAAATGGATGTTTGGCGGACGAGGTAGCCGATTGGTGGTAGGCGAGAGGCGGATGGGTGATACGTGGGCGGTGGTCCAAGCTGTTTAGGCGAAGATGTCAGACAAGCGAACACGATTGGTCACGTACCCTGGAGAGAGAACAAGAGCTGTCGAAAGTATCGAATGTGACGTGAATGTGACGTTGAGTGTGTTTGCCGGCAACGTGACACGCATCTGGGTCAGCAAATCATTTTCCTGAATTTCTAATTGGAAGAGAGAACTTTAATAGTAGTTATAAATTGTGAGTCGAACTACTATCAACAAAATATATTCAACAAAGTTAATTTATTTGCTTCGCTTTCTAGTGATCGCGCATTCTCTTTACTCCAGTGACTTGGAGCATATTCCGCGGGAAAGTATATCCTTACAACCATGAATGTATTACATAGATGTGGCTTAGGGAGAGAAGAGGATACCATGTGCTTAGTAATATTTCGCTACAGTAATCATGCGAATTAACATTTCCGTGCACGTTAAATTGAGAAATTCCATAACGCATATGGGAGATATTATTTAATTGTAAAAAAAATGAAAAAAGAATACAAATGAAATATTCCAAATGTAAATTGTGTAAAGAACTGTACAACCAATGCTGAATTATAAACCTTCAAATATTCAATTACCAAAGTCGTATCTGGATACAGCTAACTCCGATAGGCTGAACTTTCTGTCAGGGTGAATTTAAGTCGCTTGTCCCGACACTACAAATTAACACTAAGCGATTCGATAGCAGAGAACTCCCCACATGGGATATAGTGGACATAGAAATAGTACAACTTCCAGGGGAAATATACCTCGCCCAAGAAGCGCGAACTCCGATTACCTAGGGTTTGTAGATGGAGGATTTCGTAAGTTACTTTTGTAGCAGTTACGGCGAATGAAGAGGTCTGAGGGAAGAACTGGGGAAATTGCTCATCTATGGTAATTCTTCCATCCTGAAGATTTCATCAATCTGCGAGATAAGTAAAATCGCTTCAGGCTAGGGCATCGTAAAGTGTGTGAAAGAGTTTTCCGAAACAGATGAAAAAGAATGTGATGACAAAGAATACAAAAGTGTTCCAACAATGCAAAATTCATTCAAAGACTCCACGAAAATATTTTGAGAGTTTGGACAGTGTAAAATTATGGAGAAAGAACGAACTCTGAAAAAGTATGGAGAAGGATCTGCAAGTATTATTAATAAAACTCTACACAACAAACTGTAATAAAATAGTCATATTCATATTAAGGCCATGAAAAAAAAAACGAAATATAGAAATGCATTTCATCGGGACATGATTAGAGAAGAGTGCTCTGAAACCATACAAAAACGACTTTCTCGGTAAAAAGATAGTTGTCTTGGCAACAATCTTGTATTAATGGGTATTAAAAAATGACAAACTTCACGTACGGCTAGTGATGCACAGAATTTGCCTTTTTTATGCAGATGCAGAAAAATATATTTTAAGGCTAAATGAGACATTGAAATTTGTATTCTCGCGAATTGAGTATTTTACAGAACCTCTGATATAACAAAATCAATCATTTTGGAGATATTATTTTATTTTGGCGTATCGGATATACTGAACCAAAAATATTGGCCTCAAAAATTTACAATCACGGTTGACAGTTTTTCTCGATTCATGTTCTTTTTCAAAACGATAATTTTCTTCCGTCAAGAGGAGCGAAATCACATGGGTGAGTCAATTTTAATAATTCGCACAGAACTGAAATAACAATCTTATGGGATTTGAAACAAAAAATTACATGAACATTCTACAAAT
Organism: Acheta domesticus; assembly: GCA_031308135.1. Taxonomy (NCBI): domain Eukaryota; kingdom Metazoa; phylum Arthropoda; class Insecta; order Orthoptera; family Gryllidae; genus Acheta; species Acheta domesticus. Next base: position 14,880 of record JAHLJT010005726.1, read on the forward strand.
CAGTATTTGCCCCTTCATTAACATCGTAATAAACACTTAGCATAAATTATTTGGAACACATTCAAAAAGCCAGTCATGATATTAATAAGTTTTCAATTTCTCAGACGGTCAACTGACAAGCTGTTCTTGCATCACCTTAAGACAAAAAAATAAATACTAGTTTTGTAAAATTATCAAGACAAATTATTAATTTCTACAGCTTCAGACCAGATTGAAAAGATTACCACAAGATGACGAATTAGTAGAAGTATGCATTTTATGTGACATGTCGTGCAAATCATATCCCCCTGCACTCTATAAATCCACATCTTCAATAGGATTATTGGTTCAGCTGACAAATCAGGTTTCAAACAATTCTTCAAACAACATCTCCCACGAATGAACGATGTCACAAATGTGGCCAAATCCGAGGAATCACATCGGGTATTAGTAATTTGCCATAATCCAGACGTAACTTCAATCACACAAGAAAGACTATATAATATCATTTTCATGGGCTTCAAGACCTGCAAGAATTTTGTATTTTATGTTGTATCCGATCTTTAATCGAAATCCTTCCCCTAAATTACTATTTTCCAACTCACAGTTCAACAGTTGTGCGTTCAAAAGTGCCATAACCAAATATGATACATCACTGACAGTGGAAACAACCGCCACAACCCGTAAATGCCTGCGGGGAGCGGCGCGTCAGATCTAGAGCAACGCAATCGCCACGCCGTTGCCTGCGACCTTAATGAGGAGGGAGGGCCCGTGTGGAAGACAACACGCGTACGTGCTCGATTGTCCGCCCTCGCTCTCTCGATTGAGATGAATCGATCAACGAACTCTCGCCGTCACGAATGAGGCAATGCGTCTCGTAGATCGCCGCCGCGAGAATGGGCCAGTTATCTCTCTTCATTGACAGAACTTGTTTCTGGACCAGTTTTACTAGCAGTACAGCCCAGTTCAAGGCTATCTATTCCATCTATATTCTGGTGCTGGGAAACATTCGAGAATGTTTAATTAGAGATTGATAAACGAGTAATGCCCTCTCTACTACGTACGCTCTGGAGGCTACACAATCTTCTAGGATATCAGCTAATAAACAAGCAAATGTAATAAAATGAAACCGAACAATAGCCATGGCAGAGATGCTTTCAAACTATCTTCAAATGAATACGACATCGTGGTTCTCTTGAATGCATTGAAACTGATAGACTAAAGAAAGAGGAGAAGTAATCAAATAAACTTTAGTCTTCCCCAGGTGTTGGATATTAAACAATTTTCCTGTTAAGCAAAACGCTCGACCATGGAATCCTAGTCATAAAAACACAGAGAAAAAATCAAAATACATCGGCATAACATAAGGCATTATGCCAAAAGCTGAAGCAGAGTTTCACTCAGAGAATGACGATCACTTCTCACGTCGAGAATATCAGATTCGTGCTCAGTTACGACACACGGCAACTCGTGGATCGCCGGATGACAGCAACACCAGTTCTCCCCACCTCCTTCGACCCAGCCTCTACAGATGTATGCTACTGCACGTGGTCAGAAAGACAGAGCTACCGCTATCCGATGTGTTAGTTTCAACGTGGTATTATGAAACAAAAACTCGACGCCGCTACACCTCCCAAATCATTTGGCAACTGGACCGTTCATTTCTTACCAGCAGCCCAAGCTGGTTACGCACACAGGCAAGATACACGAGGGAAAGTATGCACGAAATGCATTGATCTAGGTTTGGAAACAAACCCTCGAGTTTCTACTGGAACGTACCCTCTCTAGCAACCGCGTCTGGGAAATTCCCAACGTTGCAAACACAGTTCTCAGGACTGCATTATACAGGCAACACGCCTCCAGGAATTACCACTGGATCTTTCTTCTGAGAATTCGAGACACGTCAGATCTAAATTGGACTCTACTTTCATTTTTGTTTCTCCTTGTCGTGGCGGCTGGCGTATTAAAAAAGAAGCACATTCTTTCATCTAAGAATAAAACAAGCGTCTCCTCCAGCATTACAAGAATATCTTCAACATAAAAAAGAGCGCGACAGTTTTAGAAGCCACGTACAATAAAGCAACAGGTTTTCCTCCCCACTCGCACTGGAAAAGAAGTGCTGGAAAGGAGAACAACAATGCTTGAGGTTGATGCACGATGTTGCTGATGAGCAATATCATGGGACCCATACTGACACAAACTGTTTGTGCGCAGAACACAGCATGTGTGTCCGTGACAACTGTTCACATAGTACAATATGATCCACGCTCTTTGCTCATCCTACCTGTAATTGGAAACCATTACTCTTGGTTGAGAGAATGCTCACTGATAATATATGCAATATAGCAGCCTGCACCAACATTTCATACACAGGCAAAATATGAAGTTTGCGATATGAATTATGAATTTTATTCAACAAAAGAAATTTCTTCTTGGTTTGGAATAGTAAAAATTTACTAATATACCATCTGTGTTATCTCTGATGATAAATATTAAAGGAATAATTGAGAGAAATTAGGGAAAATCTGACAACTCTTATTTGTTACAAAGAAAGGAGCTCTGTGAGGCCCGACGGGAATTAATATGAGCTAAATATGAAGATATTTTCCTCAGTGGCGCAGGAAATGTGTCCATGAAGCATCTATGAATGCGGAGCTGAAGGCTTCGGTTTCGGGTTTTCCTCAAGTGATTTGGTGCTACTGACTTCGCAGAACACACACGTCTCACATCTGAAACATCCTGAATTTTTTATTTCAAATCTTTCACTTCTAATAATCGCCGCTGTCACCCATCCCATAGAAGGGAATACGAAACCACCACCGTGATCATCGGTCCAGGAAAGGAGAGAGCACGAACGCACAATCCTCTTTCCTTGCCTACGCTCGGGGACAGAGTATGGCACACGTCGTCACGTAGTACTATGTATGAGAGTAGTTTCCATAACTGCCACACCACCACAAAGAAATAAGTGCAAATCGTAAGCCACTCTGACAGTCGTTCGAGAAGAAAATTAAACTTCTGTTTTGTTTCCCCAGAACCATCGAGTTATGATCGACCCCTATTCATCTCATAGTTCATTCTTGTAGCCACACAGAACTTTCATCTATAATCCATGGACCTATAGTGCGATTTTTCTAACTCTGCCCCTCAAGCTCCTGTGGCCACGATGGAATATCTCACGGCATTTCGCGTCTTTCTCGGTCTTGCAGGTAGAAGTTGCACGATCGCAAGCACTGCTTGATACGATCGCGTTCATGCGAAATCTAGCGGCATGATTGAGAAAGATGCGAAATACCATGACATATTTCATCACGATGACGGCACTTGAGGGGCAAAGTTTGAAAAATCGCACTAAAAAACACTAGGAACCGGCCTCTCCACTGCCTCCCCACTTCAGTCCCCCGGAGTCGCCAGGCGTCGCGGTCACCGTGCGGTCGTCCAGCACGTCGCACAAGAGTAACCCACATAGATTAACGCGATATTTCCGTCGCCCAGAGAAAGTGATGGGCCCGTGCCAACTCCTGCCTCTCCCACCACCACCTCTCCGCTTGTGTCGGACGGGCTCTCCTCGTGCCCGTTGCCGTGACAGATCCGCGAAAAGTGCAAAAGGAGCCACGCCAGTGACGTAACGGGGGCGCGAATAACCTGACTAACGACGCTGCCACTTCTGGTCGGCGAAGTCTGTGACAACGGTGCGCGCCTAGTTCCTCCCTCACACAAGGCGTGCGTTTTGAGCGACGATGATTTCGAATTCATATGTCAGAAAATTGTCAATGTTTCCATTCTTAAGCAGACAGGTATGTATTTAAAAAAGGCCGGCAATAAAAAGGTACCTATCATTATCATTCCTATTAATTGCTATTATTTTTACGATTAATGATAAACGTTCTGTAGTAGAAATTCAAAGCTCCCTAGATTTTTTCTCAACAGGGATCCATAAAACAATCAGATAAAGAATATGCAGATCCACTCACATCTAAAAGAGTATTCATTATTTATTTTTACTAAATATCCAATTTAATCGATTTCTAATTTTTCCTTCTTATACTCTTTCTACCACAATATTACACTCATTAAGAGCCCAAAGATGAGATGCGTATTTCAATAAAATTGCATAATGATTTCAGAATGGAACGAAGAAATCCTCGTGCCATTTGGTGACTTACGATTTTCGCGTTTTCAATTATTAAGTAATTTTTAATTTTAGAATTGCCACTTTTTATTACTAAGATGAGTATTCCTCAAGACGTTCGCCGAATATCTTCAAGTCGCAGCATCGCTTATCACTTCCAGATGGACTTTATAAGCGGGCGAGTGGCTTGCGGCCATGTTCCTCCTTCAGAAGGCGGGCCCCCGCATGTACGTGCGTACATCAGTTCTGAGTACACAGTTTGTGTTTGTCTTCTGCTCTCTTCCCCTTCATCTTCATTTCCCTCTCGACGCGCTTTGTATGGCCTTCGTCCATGTAGCCTCAGGCGCACTGAGTACGAGACGACGTAGCCTCCGAATGGAGCTTGTGTTCGGCCAGACGGCAGATAATGATCACCACCACACCGAACTTGGATAAAGAAAGCTGGCCTAGTCCAAGAAGAGATTTACTACACATTCTACGTATCTTACTACATTAATTCAGTTTTGAATTGCTTATTTTAGCCACTTATTATTGGTTTGTTATCTCAAACGATCCATTACTTACACCATTTGAACCAATAACTTCAATGCGGCGTGGCACAGCAATCACCCACTTAATATTTTATTCTATTTTAACTATCATTCAACAATTAGCATCTCATTGACTGCACACTAAAACAATATTTTTGTAACAATTTATCACTTCCTGATTGAAAGAGGGTCATTAATAAAATAATTATTTATTTTAAAACTTATTTCCGGCAATTGTATAAACAAAGTAGACCAAAGAAGTTAATAACACAATATTTGGCGGAAGAAAAATACGCTATTTCGTTTCCATGTGGTCCACGTCCTGTGATATTTAGATGACTAAACTTTTTAACGCTTGTCGCAAAGGCATCAAGATATACTGAACCCGGCGCCAATACAGTCCGATATTGACGTCCTAAAAACGGCATGCACCCAATAATGAAACGCACGAACACAACTGAGGGTATATTTTAGTGAAAGCAGGTGCACCATTTCGATCAGAACAATAATTCTTTGTAAGCCACATTTGTTTCAATTCTGACAAAGTGAACTGAATAATCTATTCACGATTCGGCCTAAGAGCACTGCTCTAGAGAACCTATTCTGAGATCACGAGGAGGCTGCGAGTCCGGATAGATTGCGGAGGAGGGTCGATGCTATAGCATCGATATATCGTTGCTGGAAGAAGAGGCTGATGACGCACGAACCAAGGACAGAGCAAATAGGAGGCTTTTTTATCACCGGCCACGAGTCAGATGAACGGCAGACGAACTACCACTCGCAGGTTCTAAACGTGTCACTGCTCACCAGGAGGTAAAACATCATTCGAGGATATTTGGAGCTAGCTCCTTTGAGATAATCGCTGCATTGCTTGTAACACCGCAAGAACGAAAACTAGTGTAATGAACAAACAACATTAATGACTAAAACTCTTTTTTATTTCTCTAAATTTACAACGATTTTTCGCGTGAAATTTGAGGTTCAAAAGGAAATCTGAAATTTCTTGCCCATCAACTTGGAAGAGCGGAGATGTCCACGGTTATCAACAATGCTTCAATACAGGTTGGGCCTCGTTTAAAAATCTAAACTTAAATGTGAATCATTGTAAGTTCACTTATATGACATCTTTACCACATGCTGTGTTTGACGGTAATATACGGGTCATTAAAAACAACTCACACGAAGCTTTTCACACTTCTAGGAGTCATTAGGAGAAAGTTGAACGTTAAGGACTGTTCTTTCTATTGCTAGCCTGTCTTCCTGTCTACATCATTCATTTACACACCACCAGCCTCTTTTTGTTACCGCAACGTAAAGTACCAGTTTACTCGCCACCTACTCTCGGCGGCCGGCGGCATTCACGAGACCTCACGCAGTCGTCAATCTCGCAGTCGAACCGGTCTCGAAATCGGCGTAGTACATCAGTGAAAGAGCCGAGCGATTTAAACACTAGTACCGTGACGAGTACACATACTCGGGCGCGCCAATATTTTAAGGGGATTTATGGCTCCATTGTGCAATCATCGCAGTTGCGGTTTACGTGGCGTGCCCTCGATTTGTCAAGACAGAGGCCGCGCCAGTGACTCAACGACGGGTTCTCATTTCGAGTGGGCGCTGGACCGGCAGTAACTACACGAACAGGGTGTCGCCTCCACTTTATTAGCTCTTTTAATGCGGGGCGGTATCCGCCGGCAGAGGACCTCTCCACTCCTTACGGGCGTTATTATTACGCCTCTCCTAACGGCCTGGGCAGGGCCGTGCGGTGCCACTGACTCTTGCGGAATGCGCGGTGTATTGAAACACGTGGACAATTTACTTCACAAAATTTTTGCACAATATGAAGGAATTAGGCTGATACAAAGGAAAGCAATTAATCAAATGATGTGTTGGAATCCAATTAAGCATTTGGAGGTAAAGAAAAAATCGAATCAACAAAATCAGATTGATAATAACAGCACTGACGTTTTGATGGGAGGTTCAGATAATTTGCATTAACCACGAATGAACGCAAATCATAAAAAGGACCAATTAAGTTTCCACTTTAATGTGCGATAGAAATTCTGGTGATGGAGTAGTTTTTCATGTTAATGGCTAGAAACGATCAAGAACAATTGAATTAAGCAGATTTAAATTTCATATTCATGAGAAATCTGTTGCTCTTCTGGAGGCAAAGTCCAAAATACTGTTAAAAAAGTTAACCGAAATCTACTGCTCACAAACAAATGTATTATTTAATATCAAGTACAATATGTGTGGTGATAGATTATAATTTTCCTCCTTGCATCTCTTCCTTTAGTGTGATCCATTGTATTATTTGTAAAACAGCAATGTCACGCTTTCTCAAGGAAACAAGTTCTAAACTACAAACAGAGTTTAAAATGATGATTCATTAATTATTTACATTTTTCTCAAACAGATTTCCATCCATGTTTATACAAGGAAGTTAATATGCAAGAAAAATCTTTCTTAGCGGAGGAAAAAAGTTGAAATTGAGAATTTAAAGAATAGGTTTAAATATAATTCACAATTACTGAAAAACTACGAAAAACATAACATTTTTAATCATTATTCTGCAACAATACGATCTTTAATAGACATATTGCTGCGATTGGTGCCAGCATCAACTGGATGTGGGAATAATGTGGGTGAATGTGGGTGGCTTCCAAGACTTCACATGCCGATGACATTTCAACATAACTTGAAGTTTCGATATAAGCAGTTATCAATAAGTGCAGGGCCGTCAGACGAACGAGCACGCGAATGGTCTTCGTAAAAGGTTTGGGGCACGCGGCGATATCAGCGTAGCGAAGTAACTCGAGTCACAGGCGGGAAGCAGGGGTGAGAAAACATCGTGCGAATGTGGCGAGTTGGGTGAAACACATCGGCTGGTATATCATAAAGAGACGTTTATTAATTTTTACGAACTAAATGGAAATTGACATGTAAACAAAAATTGCAGTTATACAAGCATTGATCATTACACCACGGAAGTATTAACGCACGTTTCTACTTAGTGTCAGACAATGCAATATAACAGAATTATTAATTCTAATGAATATTTGTGAGAAAATAATATAAACCAAAATATATATTAAATCAAGATAAATAGTGTATATCATAATTTCAGAAAATACTGACACTATTATTGAAAATAAACATTTAAAGAAATACGATGTGCATATCTTTCGTGTGAAATGAACGCAATAAAAGCACTTAAAAGTTGTAGAATAATGATGAATAGAGTCCGGAAAAAATATGTAGAATGAAACGTCAAAAACGTTCATAAATATGTAATGAAAACAGTAATAATATGCAATAAGTATGTAAAATCGGATACATTATGCAATATTAAAATACACTAACTTTTAAACACTTCCAAAATTGCATTTATGAAAACTTTCTTAAAAACATTTTTAAATAATTCAAACGTTTTAAAAGTAATTTGGAGAGCACAAGTTGATGTATATTTTGCGCCTTGTAAGAGCCCACTCGGACAAACTTTTTATACGTCTTCTTGCGCCCCGCCACGACTGCCTTCTGTGCATCCCTGAGAAATCGGAGCGCGAGCTTCCCTCGGCCGCGGGCACTGCGTGCCCTAGCGGAGCGCAAGCGCGCTCCGAACACGTACGTGCTCCGTTTGACAGCCCTGAATAAGTGCAACAACATTGGCTGGCTTTATATATAAATATAAAATTTATATTTATAAATTTTAATTTTTCAGAATAAGCAACAGCGTGAAAAGTGTTGAGCGTTGCTGTTGTGCCAAAGTTGACACCGAACCGACTTAAACAATAGTTAGTGGGTTACAAAACACGTGAGAGCAATACATATTCGTCACCCAAAATAGACACCATACAACAGACATGCTGAAGAAAGGCATCATATGCAATATAACACGCGGCACCTGCACAACATACGACAGCGCCCACACAAAGAACAGAGGGATTGCGTGAACAAAGCGCCGTGGTGAAATGAAGATGGTGGGCCCATCTCCATCAAATACGTGGCAGGCGTCACAGTTTTCTTTTTATGCCATCCTTTATCATGTGGGCTCACGCAGGCAACGATACTGCACACTTGAAATAATGCTACCATATGTTGGAGTGGAGTCTGCAGCCGCAGCCGCCGCCACTGCCAGCGTATCCGCGACCGCAACATCTTACGTCAGCGGCTCGGATCGACTGCTCTACTTGAATGGATCTTTCATTTAGAAATGGAATTCGTTTTGACTGTTGTGAACAAGCGATCGAAGCCTAAGGGTCCCTCAAGATTTCTCTCAGTTTATCTTCTCTATTAAAAGAACATTTTTTATTACCATCGGATGGTTTTATTTTCTAGTAAAATGTAGATAAAGTTCGAAGAGAAAAAGGGCTCAGAAATACAGCAGCCCATCCCTGCCTTTGGCTGCGCACGCCTATAAAAAAATTATAACTAGTGATAATGTGGATGTTTACAGGTATTTTGTGCAAATTAAGCAATACCTTCGATTAGTGGTACTTAGTGCTTTTCCAACGCCCTGGCTTACAATAAATCCAGTATACCAGGTGAATATGAAGCACTTACTTCACTTACAAGCCATTATCAGCACACTTCGAAATCGGTTTTGAATCATTGTAATCAATGAATTTTGCAGTTCTTATAAATTAGGAGAGATATTTTATATTTACACTTATCAACACTTCTATGGAACATCATTTCCTTGTTTATATCCTTAGTTATCTGTAAAATGCCTACATTGGCTGTCAATTGAGATAAACGGGACAACAAATCAGACACTCACTCCCTCGAAAAACTATTGTATCCACACGTAAAAGTCAATGGAGGCGGTGAGAGATGGAGGCAGGGGCAGATAGGAGCGACGGAGGTAAAGTTAAAAGGCGCGGAGGAAAGAAGCAGCAAGTAGGGCGGGGGCGGAGGTGGGCCACCCTGGCGCCTGCGGCCCAGCGCACCGAACGCCCCCAGGAGACGCGTCACGAAACGCAGAAGATAGGGCACGGAGTCACGCAACGCTCTGCAGCACGCACTCACGCCGACTTCAACGCGCTTGCCGCCACCGCCTCCGCCGCCGCCGCCACCACCACCACCGAAAGACCGTTTCGAGGCGCCAGATGAAACTGGACCGCGACCGGCTGTATTTCACGGAATACTACTTTACCACTGACTCTCTTTCCTACGAATATAACAATCTCTCCGAACGAAGAAGGTAATTACCATGTTAGAGACTGCGGTGAGGACGAAGCGAGCCAGGAATATGGAGCGAGCGGGGAGACGCGATATAAGTCATTGCGATAAACAAATGCCGACCAACAATCATCTCGTTACTAAAATAATTCTTAATTGCAGTTTTCTCGCATTAATTGTAATAAAATACGCTGATATTACTGATCCAATATTGAATCATGAATATGCACAACAAAATTAGCGTTTAAAATATTACATCGAATTGCAACAAAACAAATCGTGACCTGTCCGATATATTATAATGCAGGATGCATATATAACAGGTGAAGAGATTCCTTCACAGGAATGTACAATAACTTTCAATTTTACAAATTTTTGGCTTTTCAGAAGACGTGCGCACGTACTTTCAACGCACCTCTGCTGAAAGAGATGAATGACGCATTCTACAAATGTCGGCAATGGAAAACTATTACGAAACGCCAAAGATGGAACACGCAAGGAACAGGCCCCCGCACGCCCGCCCCGCACCACCCGCTCCTCTGCAGGGCGCACGCGCGAAGTTTCTGCACGGAACCAATTCCCTGCAGCGCACGCTCGTTTCAGTGAGGCAACAAGAAATCACAAAAACAAATTTAATTGAAGCCCTTTACACGAAGACTATTGAACAAACCTCTCCTTTCCCGACGTACATCAAACCATTCTTCAACATATACCTCTCCACGGCAAAAATACTGTTATCATTGCTCTCTTTACGGACTTTTCCTGATACGAAAACTGAGTATGTAGAAGTATGAATATTCTTTTAAAAGATTATGCCTCCTTTACCTAGCTAGTTTGTAGATATTGTGCCATTTGTTACGGGAACTTGTACCAAACAGTAATTTCTCCGCGATATCCAATTGTGATTATTGGCCCCAAGTTTTGTGCTGCCGTATTCACCTTAATGATTCAAGTATATATTCTACTCTTTTCGATTTTTCGTCAGTAAAAGAGCTTATGTTTTAGATTCTGAAGTTAAGTGTCGCAGGCCTAATTGAATAATAAGCTTTTTCGTTACAAACAACACTCACAAATATTTTTACCTTGTCTCTTTCTTTTATGTAAATTTAGAGCGGCTGCAATACCTCTTTCATCCTAGTTCTTTTGAAGGATTCTTTGATAAATCCTGCAGAACTCTCAATTTCTTCGGCATTCACAATACATCATTGAACAAGAAAACGCCCCCATAAAAGAAACAGCAACAGTATAAATAATTCTCGAAAAGCTGTTTTCTTTGGATTGTTCCTTTCTTGTAGAATCACAGCTGTCTTAGAAATGGCATTAAACTCTGTTCAAGGGAGATTCCATTATAGGAAAAGAAAGGGGGGTAATGAAACAGCAGCTGCGAAAGGCCTGCGGGCAGGAGCCGAGAGTTCCCTTAATGTAAGTGCGAGGGTGGCCGCTGTCACAAAGCTTCTAACAAAGCCACTGTTTACCTCCGACCAGCAAAAAGGGGTCAGCAACAGATCGTTTATCGTGCGGTAACACCATTGAAGACAGTAGGGAAAACGTCACCTGAGAAAGGCCGGTACAAGTTGGGAGCACCTAAAATACATTCAAAAAGAAATTATCTTTTGACGATGAAAAGATTCGAACTATTGAACTAATTTGTGTTGCTACTATAATTAAGGAATTTGATTTCTTCGGTTTCATCGGCTTCTCATTTAATTTCAATTCCATCAACACTTCACGTCCATTATAACCATTGCTTGCATAACAATGCATCATCTGCTCCAGGGCAACAGGGTCAATAATGTCAACCCTAATGTGGTTTTCATTTACGCCTGTATTTGGGAAACCAATTCGTAACTTGAAAGTTGATGGAGAAAATCTTTAGAAGCTTGAGAAATTCTCCCTCACAGCTCTGCAATAATGAGGTTCGAAGTATTGGGTACAAGGAAGATTTACTTTGCCACATCGACGTTCTCATTATTAATACTTAAAAGAACACTATTAATAAAGCGATCAGAATTATGATTATTTCGTGTTTCCAGGACCATTATCTGCTGAGGTCATTAGTTCGGTTAGTTTAGCGCACGTTTTTATCACGGAAGGTGACGATGTTCTTCCCCCACTGGATGGTGAAATACATCGGTTTATCTAGTAGAGTAAAGCGTGTTAGTGTGTGCAAGGGGGTGAGGATAGGGCAAAGAAGAGGAAAGAAAGATAGAGCGCGGTCCGTGGCCCATTTGTAAGGGTACAACTCCGGCATTTGCCTGGTGTCGATAAGAGAAACCATGGAAAACAACTGATCAGAGCATCCGGCCGCTACAATTTTCCTCCAGGCATCGGCTAAATTCAACCTAGCCATCGAGCTAGTGTCGAAAATCCTGTGTTAGTAATCGAAACCTAGGACCTCCCAGTCAGAGGAACTGCGGTGACATCTATTGATGCCCTGAGCCACCTCAGCCGGTACGATCAGAATCAGCAAGGTCAATGGTCCCCTTAGAAAGTTCTATAGGCTAACGGTCCAAATCCATAGCCCTTCTCGCTTCCTTTTCTCTACACTGTCAAGCGTGTCTGACGATGCGGAGTAGAGCCTTCGCCTAGATACCTTAAAAGGAAGAAGGCCTCTTTTATCGTGGACAGAGTGCGCAACATATCTCTAACACGCCCATAAAGTTTTGTTACGCCTGATTACGCCTTCAAACCATTATTCTTACTGCCTCTTATAAACGTAGGAAATTTATAGCTTCATGAATATTATCAGCACCTAAATTACTGTTAACTGAATTTTCGATGTCTCATTTCATTACACGCGCTCGCAAACACCCCCAATAAATGATCGGATCAGCGTAGTCACTGCCACGTTTCTCAAATTTGCTGACCATTTATTATGTACACTCCATCTGGTGTAACCTAGTAGATGCGTTTACATGTAACCATCATTTAACGTCGTTTATAACACGATATTTGAAAATCACTCTTGCCAGATTTAGAAATAACGCAGTTGTTATCACGACTATTCTCCTGGTTGACCAGCATATCAGTTACTACGATGCCCAAGGAGAGGGCATTAAGCTCTCCCAATTACAGACGCTGGTATACTAATGCCCCAAGAATAATTAAGTAATAAGTAAACTCTGGAAATGAAGTAAAATACGAGTACTCTGAACAGTACAGCATTTTCCAGCTAAGACTAAAGTAAACGGCTATAATTTGTTCTTTAAAAAAAGCTGCGATGTATGATTTGGGACACTACGTTTCATTTAGCAGTCGACGAAATTATTTTCATGTTTCTCATTGTCAGGGAATGCTTCTCATTCACATCATTGGGTGGTATGAATAATAAAGAAGCATTTGCTTAGAGTATTTTCTCACGAGCATGAGCATTTGTTCTGAGAAAATTCTTCCACCAATGAGCATTTGCTCAACTTCGTATGAATAAAAATATTCTCCGAGTGATGAGTATATTCTCATGGAAAATTGAGGATATTCTCATTTGTCTAAGCAGCTGGTGTGATTTTGTTCCGATTCGCGCTGTTATACAACTTGGGTGGTATGAATAAAAATGAGCATATGCTATTTACTCGCGTTTTCTGAGCAGATGCTCGATGGCATATGAATAAAAGTTTCGAGAATTTCCTAAAGAATGAGTAAATTCTCAAACTTGAGAAAATTCTCACTCTCCGAGGCTCGGTAGAGCATATGCTCTCAACCATATGAATAAAAACCGAGAATTTACTCCTTTCGTGAGCATATCCTCCGATTGTTTTGAGTCTGGTCTTGAGGTGCCTCACTTTCAAATGTGAGGTTATCATACCTTTGTTGTAAGTAGTAATCTATCAAGAAATGACTTTTATCGTGAATATAATTAACTAAAAGTAGCACGGCGCGGCGTCGGGATAAAACTTGTGGAGTTTGTTACGATTTTCGGACAGAAACATTAAAAATTAGTCTTAACGCTTGTTTTCAGCCAATAAAAGATGGAAACTGGATGTGGCACTCGTTCATATGAAACGAAATTGAAAGTATTTTTGTGAGTAGATCTTGATCTTTTCAGTAAGGTGTTGGTAGAGATTTGTGCATTTGCCAGACATTCAACACTTTGAAAAACATGTTGAGGTTATGGGCCTTGTAATCAAAATTGATCCAAATGAATGAAATTTATACAATTCGAAGAGAAAATTAACAAATAAAAATTTAAGAGCCAGAACAAATACACGTTTAGTTCCTCTGCACCTTGTATTGTACGCACATTTGTATAAAAATCTACGATATTTTCGTATAAAAAAACTACGATATTTGGGGCTGAATAGATTAAAACAAGGTATTCAAGCAAAAATGTATGCAAATAAATGTGAATAGAACTACTGGCGTGAATCATGGTGGAAATAAATATGTTACCCAGCCTGAATCTCTCTAAAGACTCCAGAATATGAAAAAGTTCAGACACTTACGAAATAAAGAAAATTAACAATTCCAATACCTTGCTGTTTGCAACAAAGGTTTTGGTTTTGTCAGTATTTAATTACGCACTATATGATTAGGAAGGGGTTATGGCAACTATATAGCTCTTCCTCGGGAGCGTGTTATCATAGAGATGCT
>JAHLJT010005727.1:0-38717 GCA_031308135.1 Acheta domesticus
TAAACAGTATCTAGTTGTCTTATTTTTCGATAAACATAAAGGGTCTGTGAAAAAAAATTAATCTGTGTTGCACTTTGTACTTTCTAAAATTTCTCATGGGGATACCGTTTTTTTTCAATTTTCTTTTCTTGGCGGGGGTTTTTCCTATTCCTGCTCATCAAAGGAATTGGATCAACATTGAATCATTCTGCAAAGAAAAATAACATTTTATTTCTTCCAACAGAGGTGCAGACATGTCCAAATTACATCCATCCAAGTGAAAATATTAATTGGAAAGATGCCAGGTTTAGTGACAAAATAAATCGCGCTTTTCCCGAAACAGTTTGGAAGGGTCCCATTCGTAATTTGATTTGAGTGCCCTTATATCGCCGGTCTATGTCGCTTCGGCTGTAAACATAGGCAGTGGCGCGCTCCTATAAACATCATTCTCAACTTGGTCGTATTATAACTGACGCCGGCCGTGTCGTTCCTATAGGCTGATTTACACGCTTCCAGTACTAGTGTGCCAGTTACGAGTTTGCCAGCACCTGGACAGCGCTAGCGCTCTGTGCGACTGGCAGTAGTTGTTTGCACAGTGCTAGTATGGCATGGTAAGATGAGATATTTTTGTCGCTGCTGTTAGCTTATGTATTACTCTTTGCGCTGTAACCGCTCATACGTTTTCGGCGCTCAAAACAACAGTGTGCATAGAAAATGTTCCGTAAGCCTTTTATCCTATTCACTTAATCTGCCTTGGAGAACTTATCTATCCCCATTTCTTTGCAACTGCCAAGAATGCGACATTTCTGGCCTCACGGTTCTGGTAAAAAATGTCCCACAAATATTCCGGATACTGTATAACCAGTCAAACTTGTCAGTTTGTTCTTCCGTTATTCAAGAGGACTTCTGTTCCGCAATCACTTTTATAAATAATAATAACAAGCTTACGTTGATCACCGTGCTAGTATAAAGCAGTGTAAACACGTGTTGGGACCCGGGGGATCGCCGTTGCGGACACCATGATGGGGGAGGGGGAGATCGTGAGCATGCCAGTAAACCAATATTCTTGTTCAGCTGGCATCGCCAGTGACTGGTGCGAAGTGACTGCCGGTCATTTGCAACAAGGCGTTTACAGGTTGCCAGTCTCCACCTGTTAGTTGCTGGCAACCTCCACTGGGACGTTTACAGGCAAACGTGTAAATCAGCCTAATGTTTGGGAAAGTTAAATCGATATACAGTAGAGTCAGTGCCGGCGCTAGGCATGGACTGACCGGGCGATCTCCAGGGGCTCTCAAGTCAATTGGCTCGATGATGGGACTGATGGGAAAATAGTACAAATTTGAGGAATTAGAGCTAGAGAAAATCGTTATCGTAATTTTGTAAGTCGCGGTATTAGTAAGTCCCGATATTTCACAAAATTTGCAATTAATGTTTCACCTTTAATACTTAACTATAGTCAATACTTATAAAATAGATCTCTATGAAATGAATCAAAGGACATTCACATTAAAATAAGTTGTACATAATATCATAATTATTATTTCATGAAGAACAATAAGAGATTTTGTTAAACACTAACAAAACACTTTTTTTTGCATTTTAAGCTCAACGTAGAAATTGTATTATTTGATCACTAAATACTGTTACTTAAAACTATTATTTAAATTATATTTCCCACATATTTTTCTAGCTTATACGTAATTTTTGTTATTGTTGAAATAAATTAACTCACGCGGTTTCTTCAGATAACTTCATGTTTTTAATTTTTCGGGGGGGGGGGTGGAGTACGTTTCAGCATTGCCCCGGGCCCAAAACTGTCTAGCTCCGGCACCAAGTAGTGTATTACACGTGCTTGATTTCTTGAACTCTACTAACTGAATTAATAGCGTGGACTTTTACTTGAGTTTAGGTCAGTGAAACATCAATTGAAATTGCAAATGTTTCGGGTTTTGTTAAGCCTTTATCAGAGCATTTTTCCGGATCTCTCGGACCTATCCACGATTCTCACACATCTTCCTACCCACATACTTCGTTCTTACACTTCCAGTCTTTCATTTCACATGCATTACTTCCACCACGCCACATCATCACGACACCTTGGCACTCTGGTAGTACCTTACTAAAATGAATTAATTCTCCCCTGATTAATAATTATCATATACAAATTGTCTTCCGTGAGCTGAGGCGAAAGAAGCGCCCGTCGACCTTCCGCGGCGGGAACAGCGTCCGCGGGGGCGTGGTGCCGCGAGCATTCTTCTGCCGCTGCGCCGCCGTTGTAATGGGCGCTCGGCGTTACGTAAGGTCCCCGGAGATAGGAGCGACGGCGCGGCGCGCCGGTGACACTGCGGTGGCGAAGGAGCCTTGGGCAGCCAAGGTTGGGTCGCTGCCGCCCGCCCCCGCCGCCAGCCCGGTCTCCTGTCGTTGCTACTGCTCACTTCTCGGCTGGCTTGTCTTCACGCCTTCCTCCGCCGCGCCGCGACCCCATCTCGACTATTGCTACCCGCGTTGTGCCTGTTTCCCACGTCGTCCGACATACCTGCGCTGTCCTCTTTGCCCCACGCTATCCCCGCTACCCGCACCATTCTTGCAACATGTGCCGTCTTCGCTACCCGCGTTTTCCCGCTACTCGCGTCGTTCCCCCTACCCGCGTCGCCCCTGTCCTCGCCTCCGTCGCCATCCCCTCTACCCTCTCCACTACAGGTACTGTCGCAATCATCTCTATATCCCTTCCTTATTCTCTCAATACCCGACAGTATCGAAAAGCTCATTTTGTTTCCATCCTCAATGTACTCGTCTTCACGTTCTTCACGTTTCATTCCATTCTCATCGTCTTCACCACGATCTTCACCATCACCACGATTCATTCTCATCAAAATCAAGGTAATTATCGTCACCACGAGGACTATTTGACCTAGTCCATCGTCGCTTCGTACACCTTCGTCACTTGAAAGACGGGAGTATGTAAAATCATCTTATCTCGTGAAACATACTTTTTAATTCTATATGTAAAATTCGGACCAAACCATCTCAGGTAAGAATGGGCTGAGAAGGCAAAAGTGTACGTAGGCCCGCAGGGCCACCGTCGCCTCGCTCCTGGCCAGCATTTCCTTGTTGCTTACCCTTCACTTGCGAGGCGGAGATATTTCGAGAGGTCCAGTAATGACAATAGTCTCATTTGCTTTTCGAGCTTTGACGTAGCAAAACAGTTTACGTTCTCAAAGATAAAGTGAAACCTGGTTTTACGCAGAAAGGAAAAGAATTGGTGATAGACGAATATTTTGATGATGATATTTGATAGATGAATTTTTTGACTTGTATTCCACGTAGTTAACATTTACACTAGCGGCAATTTGTTCACATAATTACATTTATGAGTACATGTGCTTTAAATAATGCCAGGTAATGTTTCTCGAAAACTCAACCGTTTTCTGTGAAAACTAGGCTCAAAATTCTACATTTTCAGAAAAGCTCAAACGCCATTTTCTCATAAATAGGTCCAAATATTTTCTTCAAACATTTGAGACGGATAGTGCAAATTGCGCTCTTTGATATGACGTAAAGTTCATTTTATTGTATTTTTTTGTTTTTTCATAAATAGACAAATGTATTTTTTAAGATCTCTCACACCGTTAATATGGACTTTTTCACCAATTTTTAAACACTGTTGTATTTGTGAGTGAAAGTGCTTTAAATGACATCCAATAAAATTTTTCGAAAACTCAAAACTTTTCTGTGAAAAAGAACTTCAAATATGGAATTTTACTGTAGCGCTGAAATGCCATTTTCTTAAAAACAGCTCCAATTTTTTTCAAAGAAAATTGCCATTTAGGACGAAGTTTTATTGTTCTTTAATGTTCTTAGAATAATATTTCCGTTCTACTATTCGTAAACCGAAAAATTAAGAAAATGTAAACAAAAATGTACTTTTCGCAGCAATAGATGGCAGCTGGCAGGAGTATGTGGCGAGTCCATTGACAGATCTGCCGATTTCGGAATAGCTAAGGACAGATATCCTGGTAAAGAAGAGTGCAATCCAATAGTTTAAAAGCTGAGTTCACTTGAACTTCAGAAGAAGTCTTCAGAAGTTACATTAGTAACGTATCCAACAGCTTGATTTGTTCATGGGCCCTGGTTTTTATAACATTTGTTATGTATTTTTTTTTTGCTTTTAGGGCATTCTTATAACATTTTAAGGTAGCTGATTGCAACATGGAGTAGATTTTATATTCAGCCGACACATACCATCTTTATATGATGTAGAGGTGATGATATAGAGGAATAATAATAATGATGATAATACAGTAAAATCTGTCTAAACCGGAATCTGTACCAGCCGGAAACCTGTCTTAACTGGAAAATTTCTCCGGCCCGTGAAGTTAAATGGCATTTTACACAGCATAAAACGGAACCTCTCCAACGCGGAAACGGAACAGTTTTTCATGTCCTGCAAGGGGGGAAATCTTTATAAAACGGAATTCCTGTGAATTGAATGCAATTATCAGAGAGACGCGAGATGTTCTTCATTAAATAAATGCGTCTGCAAGTTTGTTTTAAATTCTCTTTCCCTGTGACACGCGATTTAGTAGTGGCAGCCGGACATTGAAGGAGAGGGGCTTCTGTTAGCGTAAAATTCGACCTTGGGTTCGCTTGTCTTTCAAAGCGTAGGCCCTCCCCTCTCTCCCGACTCTAAGCGTGGGAACGTGAACGGGCATGAGTATTCGCGCGTTTCCCTGCCCCGCGTTGAAAATCATAACCCTTCGACCAGATACGCATTGCTGAAGGCCATGCGAGGGGATCAGAATGTCATAGTACTGGGTTGCGATGGTTCGTGCGTTGAAAGAGTCAGCAAGCAGTCCGAATACAGACAGTATGGTGTGTATTTTTCAACTCAGTCAAAATTTGTCAATAAAGAGTAATGCATTTTGATAATTATAATAATGGTAATGTTAATTATAGTAATGGTAACGCATTTTGATAATTATAATAAAGTCATGCAATTTACTATTTGCAGGACAGGAACTTCAATATCACAAGTCATAAAATGGACAACTTTGTATAAAAAGGAAACCTCTTTAAACCGGAAATTTTTTGTGTCCCGATCGATTCCGGCTTAGACAGATTTTACTGTAATAATAATAATAATAATAATAATAATAATAATAATAATAATAATAATAATAATAACGACAACAATCCATTTTATTTTCGTGTGATCAAATAGTGAATCATTCGATATTAATGTTTGAAAATACTAGTTATTTTCTACTTACACAGACTGTACTACCTTAAACACACTACATTCACTTGAGAAAGTATAAGAATGATAAATCCAGAGATGGCAATCGATGGTTTATATTTTCTCGCAACCACTTACGCAGTAGGGAGGAAGTTATATAGCACTGCACGAATAATGCTGCGCGAATTTTCGGCGGAAAAAATAATTGTCGGGCCACGAAAATTATTGGATAAATCCAGTTTGGATAAATCCAGTTTCTAAATTCAGAAAATTGTCATTCATTGTCTTTATTCAAAATTGAAAATTATTAATTAATTGAAAATTATTTATTGTCTTTAATATCGAAAACTCCATTGACGGTAAAACGTCCGTCTAGCTGTCTTTTCCCATCTCTGAACACTACTACCTCCTAAACCATACGTAGGATTTTTACAAAATGAATATTCCCTGGTCGATCTGAGTGGACCTGAAGAGCTGCGACTTCGAAAAACATTCTTTATAATTTGGGGGTACTTTACTTGAGCCGCACCGGACATCTTCAAAATTTTCAAAAAAATGTCTCAAATACACTTATAAAAGTGGCATAGGTCCAATTTTCACCGTTAACTTTAAAGTTTCGGAAATTGCAAAAGATCGAATTTTTCCCGCATCTTTCTGCAAATAAAATTTGTCCATACTTAGATCTTTCATGAGGCTCTGTACATTTTTAACTTTTTGTATTTTCCGCGCAATATTGCGTGCAATATATGTAACTTTCTAAAATAACAAAAGAAGTTTCTCAAAAACGGCTCCAAATTGTTTCCTTAAACTCTTAGTAGGGATAGTGCTGAATATAGTAGGTCCAGTAATAGGTTTAATTGCATTGTTTAAAATGGCATAAAATTAATTTTGGTGTATTTTTTTTTTCAAGAATAACGCAAATGTAATTTCCTTAAATATATCCAACGCCGTTAATATGCGCATTTCTAGCTATTTGTACACATTATTACTTTTGCGAGTAGTATGTTTCAGATGACTTCAAATAAAGTTTTTCGAAAACTCAAAAGTTTTGTATTAAAAATAGTTTCAAATTTCCCATTTACAGTAATGTTTCAACGCTATTTTTGTAAAAATTGCTCAAAATTTTTAAACAAAATTTTCTTCTAGGTTTTATTCTTCTAAAATATTCCTAAGTAACATTACGTTTTTACTATTAGGAAACCAAAAAATTGAGAAATTTGAAAAAGTGTATTTTGGGTGGCGAAAAATGGCACATGGATGGTGCAATCCCGAAAGCTGATCCACATCAAAGATATTAGAAAACTAGTCCGAGAAAATCTGTCTTTTTTTTACTTTCCCGTATACGTACGTATATACGAAGTAATATACGTAGCATAAGGAAAATTATATAATGCTGCGCGAAAACGGCGGATTTTCGGCAGAAAAAAATTCATTGCCGGGCCCTGATAACGAAAAAGTTGATAAAACCAGTTGATAAATTAAGAAAAAAATCCCCTAACACATGGTGTAGCCAACAAATCTTTATTGTGGATCCTTGATACCGAAAAAAAAATTTGAAATCAAAACGTCCGTCTGTCCGTCCGTCGGTCCGTCTGTGAACATTTATTTCACCTAAACCACTCCTAGGATATTTACCACATTCAAGAAGCTCCTGTCAATCTGGTTCTAATCGAATCCTTGAGATTTTGAAAAATTTTCTTCAAATTTGGGGGTACTTTACATGAAGCCTTCCCGACATTTTCAAAATTTTCTCAAATACGGCTCTAATTTTTTTATTTAAATTTCTTGTAAGAATAGAGTAAAATTCACATATCAAGGTGGCTTAGGTACGATTTTCACGGTTAACTCTGAATTTTCGAAAATTGTAAAAGTTTGAATTTTTCGATATCTTCCACTACAAAATTAAAGATAGAGATTTTTCCTTCAATTTGTTCTACAAAGTGAGTTCTTTCTTTAACGTCTTTCACTAAACTGGAGACATCACTACCTGGTTCATGTCTTAGGGGGAGATAAACTAGTTGACTATTCTATTCTACTCTACAATGTTGAATATTTAATATTGCCTTCTCAAGAGTTCACTATTCAAAGAATCAAGGCACAGAGTCAATTACTAGCAGGTTTCTATATTAACCGACATTTTACATCAAAAGTATTGAAAATAACTAAATCAAATATTTAAGATTATTTGCCTCCATTGATCTTTCCAAACATTTTTTCTGGAAGGTATTGGAAGAATATATATTGAAACTAGCTGTGCCAAAGAATAGCACAGACTTTCCCGTATTAGTTTTCCATTTCTTTGGGTCTGGGCTAGCTATTCGGAATTGCTACATACTCTTGCCAGCTGACATCTATCGCCGCTCAAAATACAGTTTTTTGACATTTTCTTAATTTTACGGTTTCCTGATGGTAGAAAGGAAATATTAATTTTAGAATATTAAAGAACACAAAAACTTCTTTTTAAATGGCAATTTTCTTTTAAAAATTTGTAGCAGTTTTTAAGAAAATGGCGTTTAAACCGCTACTAAAAATGCGAAATTTGAAGCTCTTTTTCACAGAAAATTTTTGAGTTTACAAAATACTTCATTTGAAGTCATTTGAAGCACATACATTCACAAATATATTGATGTTTACAAATTGCATGTAATATACATATTAAAGAAGTGAGAGATCTTTCAAAAAAAATTACATTTGTGTAATTTTTGAAAAAACAAAAAAACTAACTCAAAATAAACCTTACGTCATATCAAAGAATGCATTTAACACTATCCGATCGAAAAGTTTGAAGAATTGCTTTTAGCCATTTACGAGAAAATGGCGTTTGAGCGTTTCTGAAAATGCGGAATTTTGAGCTAGTTTTCACAGAAAACTGTTGTGTTTTCGAGAAACTTTACTTGACATTATTTAAACCACATATACTCATAAATATATTAATGAGAACAAAGAGCCGCTAAAGCAAATATTAACGACGTGAGCGACAAGCAAAAAAAATTACATTTTTGTAATTTTTAAAAAAAGAAGTCTACAGCTACATGACGTTTATGTTCGCTCGTAGACTACATTAGGAATTACACTTACCAAACGTTTAAAGAAAAAATTTGGAGCCGTTTTTGAGAAAATCTTATTGTTTTTTTAATTGCACATATTACACACAAGAGCGCACGAGAACTAAAATTTACAAAAAATGTACATGAACTCACTCTGTAGAACCAATTTTATTTGAAGGAAAAATCCCTATCTTTAATTTTGTACTTGTAGAAAGAGGTCCAAAAAAATTCAAACTTTTGCAATTTCAAAAATCAGGGTTAACCGTGAAATTAGAACCTATGCAACCAAAATAAGTGTATTTTACTCCAACCTTACAAGAAATTTAAAGACGAAAAATGAAGCTTTTTTTGTAAAAATTACAAGGGGGGCCTCAAAGTACCCCCAAATTTTGAAGACATTTTTTTAAAATCGGGGGCTCCTCGGGTGAATTCAGATCGACCGGGGATATTCATTTTGGAAGAAATAATACGTTTCGTTAGACGCTAGTGTTTTCAGACGGACGGACGGACAGACGTTTTGCTTTCAATTGGTTTTTAGGTATCAAGGACCTCTAAAACAGAGATTCTGGCTACACCACGTGAGATTCTGGCTACACCAAAGATCAAGAGATTTTTTTCTTAATTTAGAAACTGGTTTTATCCACTTTTTCGTTTCCAGAGCCCGGCAACAAATTTGTTTCAGCAGAAAATTCGCCATTTTTTCGCGCAGCAGTACATACCTTTGCCTATACTACGTACTACGTACGTTTACGGGAAAGTAAAAATCAATGTTTCTTTAGAAATTTGCCAAAAACAATATATACTTCTTTGAATTTCTTTTAACAATAATTCAACTAAATGACGAGACAAATATAAATAAGATTCGAAGAAACCTGAGTACGATTTAGAAAGGAACAATTTTCTTTCAAACCTTCCTCGTACTAAAGGTGAAGTACGAAGGTCTTGGAAGCTCAGCCGTAACGTAACATCGTTTACGTTAAATACAATTTCCTGTAGTCTGTGAAAAGACGTGCGGAGCATACTGACGTCATTGCTTCGTTTACAGGTGGCCGGGTCCAGCGTCAGAGGCACCGTTATCACAACAGGTTCTGCCCCGTTCTAGACCGTGTCGATGTCATAAATACTGACCATTCGAGGAACTCGCCGAGATCAATGACGCGCAAGGATCTCTTTCACTTTAATAGTGCTTGAATGTTACCTACTGCCAATGTGTATTCAATTCTACTTCTATTGCATGTAAATAATAATTTGCTGTAATACTAGAAATGTATTTTGTCGATCACTGCCACAAACTGTTTTTCAAAAATTGGTCATTTCATTAATTGTGGCAAACAAATGTGCTGATGACGTAATCATAGTCTTCATAAATATCTGCAAAGGATTATTGTAAAAGGTAAACTTTTTCTAAGTGACTCTTTCAAGTCCGATGCTACACAATGTACGTCGAAAAAGTGCGACGTACACTGTAGAACAATGTCACAATAGAGCAAACGTGGGACATACTGTTCTTTATAAGAGTAAAACATTTCATGCACTTTGAAAAAGCTTCAAAAAATTACAGTTTTGAAAAATATTGTAACTTAATATTTCGGTTTACCTCACTCTTTGCTTCGCTCTCACTCTTCACTAGTGCACTAAAATTTCAGACTAGTATTTGCGAAAGTGAACAAAAGTTTCAAAAGGAAATTGCAATTCTTAGCACTGCTAAGTACAAGTATATACACTGTCACTTCAGATTGTCAGGAGGTCATACGATTAATCATCAAACTTTGTTTTTAATTAAAGTAATTTTCCATTAACATCTACAGAACTCTTCAAACTTTTTTCCTTCTTATCTTCTGTTCTACCTTCATACGTACGTTCGTTTCGTAATAATGCAAAGAGAATTGTGCTAATTTACCTAAGTGTAATGAGTCCCAGAAGCAATACCACTAACCCTCATGAAGGTCGAAGTGACGGAGGGGAAATGAAAGCTGCAGAGTTGGGAATAAGAGGCTGAAGGGCACTTCTCAGTGAGAAAGTTGTAACAGCTGAGTCGCTGAGGAGTGAGTTGAACGTGGCTGTCTGACAGTCGCTAGTTATTCAAGTCTACGAAAGGTATAGTTTTCAATCAAAAATATATATGTAAATAGAAATATTATTATGTAAGGTGGTTGCTACAACCTTAAAACTATTCGCAACTTCCTTTTTCCTAACTTTTGTTAAATCTCAAACATTTGTTTACTAATTGCTTCAAACAAGTCATGTCACTCAGTGCTAGAGAAATGAATATTTTGATGGATAATATCTTTCTATCTTTTGTGAATGACCTGCCTGACAATTTATTTTCAAAGGTACTACTATTTTCAGATGACTGTATAATTTATCGAGTTATTCAATCAAAAGTAGACGAGGATATTTTGCAGGGTGATCTAAATAGATTACATTTCTGGGCGGAAAAAAAACAGCATGTCAATAAATAGTTCGAAAAGCAAAATCATCACGTTTGGTAAGGGCCGCAAATGGGGCCGCAAATATACTAAAACTCAACACCGTTTAGGCAACGAAAATATTCCAAGAGTCGTGTCTTGTAAATAACTGAAAATAATTATTGATAGCAAATTGAGTTGGAAAATCAGGTAAACTTTGTCGTAGGGAAAGAATCGAGATCTTTGCATTTTACTATGCGAATACTAAAAAAGAGTACAGCGAAAGCGAGAGAATTAACTTACTTATTGTAGCGTCGCGAGGTGGCGCACGTGCCGTTTCGCTGGAAAGCCCGGCCTTAAGCCGGATGGGGGATGGGGGTGGAATGCGGCGGCGCCTCGCCGGCGCGCGCCGGGCAGGAAATCCCAGCCTCAAAATAGCCAGGACAACTGAGCGTGCCTGAGTGCGAGTCCATTGATGAAGGTTGCTCTCTGCTGAGGGCTGGCTTGCGAGCCGAATGACGCCCGCCGCTGGTAGAGTGGGGGACGAGCCGTGGAGTATTTTATTGCGGCGCCGACATGCGCTCGGGGGATACGCTAGTGAGTCGAAAGACGTGAGGGTATCTCCGTGCAACCTTGCACGTTTGGCATCCGGCCATGTAACATCTAGTTACGGGGACTAATGTCCGACAGCTCGCACTTCGCGCAGCTTCTCATGCTCTCGAGCAGAGGCACTGGGCTCAGCCTAGGGACGGTCGCGGGGTTTCGCGGCTTAGAGAATAGAAAGGTTGCCTAAGGTTTTCAATTTTGTAACATTTTCTTGTAATTTATTATTGTAAATATACTGTACATACTATTCAGAATCTGCCGTCTGTGCTTTTCATGTCCAGTACGCCACAGACTCGGAACCTTTCTTTTCTAAAACTGGTGGCAGCGGTTATCGTAAACTCACGCCGGAGTGCCGCAGTTTTTTTTCTAAAAACTGGTGGCAGCGGTTATCGTAAATTCACGCCGGGGTGCCGCAGTTTTTTTTCTAAAACTGGTGGCAGCGGTTATCGTAAATTCACGCCGGGGTGCCGCAGTTTTTTTTCTAAAACTGGTAGCAGCGGTTATTGTAAACTCACGCCGGAGTGCCACAGTTTTTGTCTAAAACTGGTAGCAGCGGTTATAGTACATGCACGCTGGAGTTACAGCAGATTAAAGACTCACGTCTGGGCTCGTTAGTAGCAGTCAGCTTTGTGGAAGCAATTACTACGTTCGTAACGAACGGGGAACGCGGAAGCCTGCAACAGCATCCGCGGGAACATTAGCGCGGCATCAGAGCCATCGGTGCACGCTGATCAATTAGAATAGTACGCGTAAAGACAGTGTACCGCAGTTAAAGGTGCACACGCGTCGTAATTACGTGGCGCCGGCAGAGTCGTGCACGCCACGAGAAACCGAAAGTGCGGTAATTCGGTACGGTAGTTTCGGGGCGGTACAATCCGACTCGGAACCTTTCTTTTCTAAAACTTGGAACTGGAATTGGTATTGGTACTGGAACTGGAGCTGGAACTGGTACTGGAACTGGAGCTGGTATTGGTACTGGCACTGGAAGGAGACATCCCGGACGGACCAGAACGAGAGGAAGGAAGGAGGCCAGAACACCGGATCCAGAAGGCGCTGGCGCTCACGCGACACCGAGGTCAACTGAACGTAAGTGTGTTTTTTGTACTGGCCGGGGATCAATTCAGGCAAAATGTCTTTCTTAGCGGGTTATAGGAAAGAGGTGCTTGTTAGGGTCGCGACGGAGATGGGGGAAACGTTGGAAGGGAACGAGACGATAGTTAGATTAAAATCTATCATCACGGGAAGCGAGCAGTACGATGAAATATTCGTGAAACAACTTGCTGATCAGGAGAAAGAACAGGTCGCAGAAGCACGCGAACTTGAATTAAAAGAGCAGGAAAGATTACACGAACTCGAACAACGGCAGTACGAACTCGAACGGCTGAAATTAGCTAATCAGGCTACCTCGCGCGAATCTTTAGGTAGTAGAGATTCGGGAAACAGAAGTAGTATCCGTATCAGCCATGTTATGGATAAATTCAAAGGCGAAGGTGAGGATATTACCTTGTTTTTAAGTGTATTTGAGGCGCATGCTCGTCAGCTCGACATTGCGCCGGTAGAATGGGTCAGTCAATTAATGGGATTGCTTCCCAATGAAATAAATACATGGTTAGTTGTAGGATCAGATTCTTCAGAGCAGGATTATAATCAAATCAAAACGCAGCTTTTGGATATGTACAAATTCACGCCTGAAAAATGTCGTCAGATGTTTTGCAGTCATGCAAAGGGTGCGAAAACTACATGGAATGTTTATGCTCGCGAACTGACAAACTATTGCCAGAAATGGACTTCAGGGTTGAAAGTTGAAACTTATGATCAATTATTAGATTTGATTGTCACCGATCAGATGAAACGGAAGGTGCCGGCGGACATACGTGCCCATTTCGTAGATGTTTGGGGCGAGGTTTCGCAGTCCCAAGATTTGGCGCGTAGGCTGGACACCTACGAAAACAATAGGTCTAGTGCGTATAGGAAAGATTTTTCTAAGGTTAATCACAAGGAGCCTGTGGGGGAACAAAAGTGGAAAAAGGTGACGGAGAGCGTGCCTTCCACTTCTAAGCCCGCAGCGCCCAAGGCAGATAGGAACGCGGAATTCGACAAGCCGCAGGAACGCACGTGCTATTTATGTAAAAAACCGGGGCACATTAAGAAATACTGCCCTCAGCTCAAATCAAGCGAGAAAATGTGTCACGTTGTCGACACCAGTGCACAGGAATTGTTGCTCCCTCACACGTTTTTTCGGCACGGTTTGCGGAAATCCTATTTCCTTCTTACGAGATTCTGGGGCGACGGTTGATCTGATCAACAGCAAATACGTCAGGCCGAATCAATATACCGGCGAATCCGTATGGGTTAAACAGCCCTTGGACGAGGCGCCGAAAAATCTACCGGTAGCTAAGGTAGAAATTGTAGGCCCGTTCGGTAAGCTTGTTACCGAAGCCGCAGTCGCGAAAAATTGCGACTTAGAATATTACATTCTGAGTAATCGATCTGCCACGCTTCTCTCCGAAATCAGGCAAGGGTTTTTAGAACCGCAGTTTCTTTGTGCGGTGCGAACCCGTGCCCAGACGGCGGCCGGGCAGGGCTACGGGGTGGGGCCGGAGGCGATGGCGGCGGCGCCAGGCAACGCGCCGGCCGCCGAGCGCCCTGGTGACGCACCGGTTGCGGTCATGAACGAGGCTTTGGGGGAAGGAGCGGTCGAGCTAGGCGTGGTCGTAGGAACAAGTCGTGCGCGCGACGCACCCCAAAAACCTGCGTCGGACGCGAAAGCTCCCGACGAGGAAACTTGTGTCTTGTTAGGCGAGGTAAATGACCCGGGCAATGTTGTTGAAAACAACGCGGAATTTGAAGTAGATTCCGGGAGCGTTGCATTGTCCCGTTTAGACCCGTCCGAATTTGCCAAAGCTCAGAGACAGGATGAAGAGCTCTTACCGCTATTCGAGCTAGCCGAAGGCCCAGAAACGGAACGGCGCGATTATTTTATAGAACGCGGCCTTTTGTTCCGGAAACGGCAGAGCAAGCGCGGTGAGCAATTCTCCATGCTTGTGACTCCGCGGGTGTATCGTGGCACCATATTGAAGCTTTGCCATGAAGTCGCCCACGGTCATTTAGGTGTCACAAAAAGTAAAGACGCGATGGCCAAGTATTTCTTCTGGCCGAACTGTTACAAAGATATGGAAAATTACGTACGTAGCTGCGATAGTTGCCAGCGCGTAGGTAACGGCGGCGAGAAGCTTCGCGCGCCTTTAAAAATTGTACCTATAACGGGTGAGGCGTTTGAGAAAGTAAATGTAGATGCTTGTGGCCCTTTTCCCGAGTCTGAGTCAGGAAACAAGTTCATACTAACTGCAATGTGTTTAGCAACAAAATATCCCGAGGCTATTCCCATACGTGATCTGACGACGGTCACGGTCATTGAAGCTTTATTAGATCTGTTCAGTCGGATTGGATTTCCGCGAGAGCTTCAAACAGATCAGGGAACTTGTTTTACTAGCACTCTGATGGCGGAATTCGCCGAGAGATTTTGCATTAGATTAATTAGAAGTTCGCCTTATCATCCGCAATCTAATGCCGTAGAACGGATGCACAGAACCATGAACCGGTTGATGAAGGTTCTTTGTTTAGAGGCAAGGACTGACTGGGAGTGCCAGCTTCCTGCAATTATGTTCGCGTTACGCACGAGTGTGCACGAATCGATAGGTTTTTCTCCAGCCGAGTTAGTCTATGGGAAAAATCTCCGCACACCCATGACGCTGCTTTACGAAAAGCTTGCGGGTGCAGCAGAAAGCGAAGGGAGCACGGTGGTTGAGCACGTGTTCAAGTTGATTAATAGACTGAAGCGTTCGCGTGAACTTGCCCATACCAAAATGGCGGAAGAACAACGCAAGCGTAAGGTGTGGTACGACCGCAAGGCGATCTCGCGCAGTTTTGAAATAGGCGCGAAGGTGCTGGTTTTGGCGCCTAACAGAACGCGGAAACTCGCGGTGCAGTGGGTCGGGCCAGGCGAAGTTCGGGAGAAAATGTCCGAACACAATTACGTAGTTCAGATGCCGGGGCGGAAAGAACCACGCGTGTATCACATCAACATGATGAAAAAGTATCACCAACGTACTGAATACGTGAACTTTCTCGGTTCTGCGACGGTCACTGCCGCAGGCGAGGAAGACGCGTTAGACCGCTACGCGTTAAGATTAGATTCCGACGACTTTGATGCGGAAGAAATGCTAAACGATACTAAGGTTGAACCCGAGCTCCGCGAAGCACTTAAAAATGTCATTTGTAAATACAGGTGTATTTTTAGTGAGAAACCTGGTCTTACAGATGTAACGACCATGGACATTGAATTAACTGACACTGATAAAGTAGTCCGAAGTGCACCCTACCGCATGTCGCCGAGACAAACTAAGATATTGCGGGAAGAGGTGGACAAAATGCTTCGCGACAACATCATTGTGGAGGCGGAGAGTGATTATACATCTCCTATGATCCTGATCGAGGCCCCGGGCAAATCTCCACGGCCCTGCATAGATTTTAGGCGCCTCAACGAGATTATTAAAACAGATTACTTTCCGTTACCCAATCTCGAAGAACGGATTGAACAGGTAGCTGCAGCTAAAATCATTAGTGTGTTAGATTTAAGTAAGTGTTTCTGGCAGATAGGTCTTACGGATAGGGCGCAGAGATATTCGGCGTTCGTGACCAGTTTCGGCACGTATCGACCGCTTAGGTTACCCTTCGGGATAAAGAACGGCCCTTATCAATGCTGTAAAATCATGGGCACTTTGCTAAAAAACTGCCAAGAATTCGCGGTACCGTACCTTGATGACATCGCGGTTTTCAGTAACACTTGGCAAGAACACATTCGGCACCTAGATACGGTCTTTAGTATATTGAAATCCGCCAAATTGACAGTGCAGCCGCGCAAGTGCTTGTTTGCGCGGGCTAATGTAAAATATCTTGGTTACGTCGTCGGTAACGGGAAATTGCGGCCGGCCGAAGCCAAGATACAAGCAATCCAGAACTTTCCTAGACCAGAATCAAAGAAACAAGTGCGTTCTTTGCTCGGATTGGTAGGATATTATCGACGCTTGATACCCGGGTTTGCGGAGAAAGCGGCGGCACTGACAGATGCGCTGCGGGGACGCGAGCGCCAGGGTAAAGTCGTCTGGACAGAGGCATGTGAAAAGTCTTTCAATGAGTTGCGACAAGCTCTTAGCGAAAAAACAGCGGTATATGCTCCTGATTATAGCAAGGAATTTCGAGTTCAGGCAGATGCATCTCAGAGAGGCTTAGGCGTGGTTCTCTACCAAGTAAATGACGAGGGAGTAGAACAACCAGTTGTTTTTCTAAGCCGTAAATTAAGTGATACAGAAACTCATTATGGCACCTCAGAACTTGAGTGTTTGGCTCTTATTTGGGGGTTGGATAAACTTAAGATTTATCTCGACGGGCAGGCCACAATTCAGGTCGAAACCGACCACAACCCGTTGGTCTGGTTGCGTAATACGTCTGGCAAAAACCCCAGATTATTACGCTGGTCCCTTTTAATTCAGCACCTCGATTTACGCATCATGCACAAAAAGGGCTCAGAAAATGTTAATGCAGATGCGCTTAGTCGCATGTTTGATTGTGTGAATTGATCCACAGGCCAGTGTAGGGAACACACACGTTCATGACATGTATAAATGTCGGTGAAATTCTATGTAAATAATTTTATAAATTCAAGGGTAAAATTGTTTTGTTATTGTGATCATTTTTATATGTAGATACATACATGTGTCAATAAATTCAGTTAAGAACGGCACATGATGTATATAACGAATTCCACAATTATTATGTAATACTTCAATGCAACGTAAATGTTTTGTATTTTATATTTCAGGTTTTCATGTAATGCAAGAGGCGTCAAGAATTATCATGTAATATTTCAATGTAAAGTAAATGTTTTGTATTTCAGGATTTTATGTAGTTCAAGATGCGTCAAGAATATTTATGTATGTAAATAGATGTAAGGTTTAAATGTAAATGGCAACATAGTTAGGAAAAAAAGGGGGGACAGCCCACAGATTTATTTCACAAATTTTGATTAGATAGGGTTTTGATATTATTATGTTCATGTAAAAAATTATGACGTAAGGTCTCAGGACCAGGTACTTTAGCTAGCAGAATTTTTTTCCTGGGCATATTTTGCTGCGAAAAAAAATTCTCACCCCCGGCATGGGAGGGTCTGTAGCGTCGCGAGGTGGCGCACGTGCCGTTTCGCTGGAAAGCCCGGCCTTAAGCCGGATGGGGGATGGGGGTGGAATGCGGCGGCGCCTCGCCGGCGCGCGCCGGGCAGGAAATCCCAGCCTCAAAATAGCCAGGACAACTGAGCGTGCCTGAGTGCGAGTCCATTGATGAAGGTTGCTCTCTGCTGAGGGCTGGCTTGCGAGCCGAATGACGCCCGCCGCTGGTAGAGTGGGGGACGAGCCGTGGAGTATTTATTGCGGCGCCGACATGCGCTCGGGGGATACGCTAGTGAGTCGAAAGACGTGAGGTATCTCCGTGCAACCTTGCACGTTTGGCATCCGGCCATGTAACATCTAGTTACGGGGACTAATGTCCGACAGCTCGCACTTCGCGCAGCTTCTCATGCTCTCGAGCAGAGGCACTGGGCTCAGCCTAGGGACGGTCGCGGGGTTTCGCGGCTTAGAGAATAGAAAGGTTGCCTAAGGTTTTCAATTTTGTAACATTTTCTTGTAATTTATTATTGTAAATATACTGTACATACTATTCAGAATCTGCCGTCTGTGCTTTTCATGTCCAGTACGCCACATTATCACTAGTTCGACCAGTAATGGAATACGGGGCGGTTTGTTGGGACCCTTTTAGAATCTCACAAAAGGAATATTTGAATAGAGTACAGAGAAGAACATGTAAACTTATTTTCCGGAGCAATAGGAAGAAAGTAGAGTGGGAGTTACTCAGGAGAAATCAGGAGGGTGAAGGCAAGACTGTGCTTTGTACAAAGCGTATGCCGGTTATGCCTTGGAAAGATATCCACATCCAGCTCAGTAAACCCACGTAGAGGGGATCACAAGCACAAAATTCAGTTCAGAACACAGAGAACAGATGTTGGAAAATTTCCGTTTACCAATAGAACAATAACGGTTTGGAAAAAGTTGCCTGCGACAGCCTTAGAACCCTTTCCTCTGAGTGTTCAAAGATTTAAAAGTAAATTAACAAATGATATTTGTAACTTTATTAGTTACTAAGTTAGGCTTATTATAACGGTTATATTATTATTATTATTATTATTACTATTATTATTATTATTCCTCTATATCACCGACTAAAGATGACTAAAGATCACGACTAAAAATGTTATGTGTCGGCTGAATATAAAATCTACACCAGGTTGCAACCAGCTACCTAAGGAGTAGATCTAGGGACTGTTGGTGCCTCTACAATACTTTGGGCAAAAATGTGGGCTGTTCCAAATAAAGCGATTTTTTGCACTTCCCAGTCTTTTGAATTACCTGGGAGTTTAGACAAGTTCTTACACAAATTTTGCGGAACAAATCCCAGAGCTCCGATAACTATCGGGACGACTTGTGCTTTTACACCCACATTCGGCTGATCTCAAATTCCAAACTTGTATTTTAGACGTTTCTCTGCCTCCTTGGTAACGACGTTTTGATCGCAAGGTACAGCAACGTCGACAAGGAAACACGATTTGTTCTCAAAATCCCGGATGACTATATCCAGTTGTTTGGCGCTATCGTGCGATCAGTTTGAATTTGTTGGTCCTACATCATCGTTCACAATCCAACAGAAGTCACCAATTTCCGTGAGTTTTCGTACCATTTGGGGCATGTGTTCGGAACTTCGAGGGCGGTACAGATCTGCCAGTGGAGGTAGCTACACACCCTGTCATGTGTTTTCAAGTATTCGGTCTTTGTTAGGATTGGACATGCTGAGACAATATGGTTTCTACGTTTTCCTGACAAATGCGGCATTTATCATCTCGGGAAATTTTGAGAATCACTTTATCATAATGTCGTGTTCTCAAGGCCTGATTTAGGGCTGCTATTACAAGTGCTTCCCATTGTGGCTTCATTCCTCCCATTTTAAGCCACATAAATGATTGATCTTTATTGATCTGCACCTTATCCATTCGTTTCAAATATTGTCTGTTGAGTATTTTGTCTCTCCACGATCTCTTTAACATTTTTTGTGTCTGAAATTTCATATTAAGTAGCATCAAAAGTCCAGTGTCTCTGTCATTCTGCGTATCTTGCATAGTTTTCTTTGCTATGCTTCTTGCCACACTAAAAATGCCTCTGTTTGCCATTCTTCGGTAAGATTTCATGACCTGCGTCATTAGAGACTCAATTTGATGACTGAGTACATACTTTCCCATTTTAACTATTGCATTGTGTCAGGAGGCTTCAATTTGTCTGAGGCCTCTTCCTCCTTCCTTACGTGACACAAAGTCTATGTACATCAGCTCGAGGGTGGGGAACATGATGCATTGTAAGCAGTTTTCTGGTTTTTCGATCCACGATGCGAATTTTCTGCTCAGTCCAGTCCACTAGTCCGAAACTGTTTTCGGCTACAGTCACCGCCAAACTACCTATTGCCTATTCCTGGAATTCAGAACGGACTGCAGGACCAGTCTCACTCTTCTGTAATACTCCCTTCGAATTCTCTCTTTCATTGTTTTGATCAAGATGGTCTCACATTCTTCAATGCCCAGATACTAGTAAGTTTTACCTGGCTCAAGATCTTCAATCACAGTGGGTATATCAACTTCAATGTTCTCTGACGTGGTCATTTTGCCACTTTTTAAGTTGACGTTTTACAATTGTCAAGACCAAATTTCATGCAGATGTCATTGCTAAAATCATTGATGACGGGCAGATTTTGGAGAGAATCGCTTCATTCTTGGCAAACATTTTAAAATCATCCATGTAAAACAAATGTGATACAGGCTTTTCATCACCATGGAGCTTGTAACTAGTCATCTTGCGACAACTGTCTAGACAGTGTGTTCAAACTCATGCAAAACAACAGAGGGGATAGCGAATCTCCTTGGAAACTGAATACTTCTGAATACTTCTTGTTTCTACTACTCCCTTTCCGCGTATTCCGTGTATTAGTAACCTGGTGCACCACGACTTCATACTAACCTGGCTAAACTCAACAAGTCTGGGATGAAATCAATAGATCTCCAAGGTCTTCAAAATCCAATCATGTAGTACACTGTCAAAAGCCTTCTGGTAGTCAATCCAAGCCATGCTTATATTACGTTTTCGTTTCTTTACGTCATTCAAAATTATTTTCTTCAGAAGCAAGATTTTCTAACAGCCATAGGAACCTTTGCGACAACCTTTCTGTTCAACTTGCAACAGATGGTTCTTCTCTAGGTGTCTACATATTTTGTCAGCTATGGCTGCAGTTATAAGTTTGTACATTACTTTCAGGCAAGTAATTGGCCTGTTGTTCTTCGCCAAAGAGCTGTCTCCCGCTTTGGGTAGCAAATACGTGATGCCGCATGTGAGCCATTCCGGGAGTTCCTTAGGGTTTCCTAAAATTGTATTAACAGCCTTTGCTAGATGGGAACGTAATGCTATTCATTTCTTCATCCAATAAATCTGAATCCTGTCAATTCCTGGGGATTTCCAATTTCCCAGATCTTAATTATTTGGCATAGGTCCTCTTCCGAGAATCCTTGAACATGTCCAATGGACTTTTCCCACGAGTCCATTAGCAGCATCAACTTCAGATTGGAGCCACGATGCGTCTTTATTGTAGGATCTGGTTTCCTCCCAGATTCATGCCAAAATGTTTCGACGTCATCTTTTGAAGGAGAGGCAGCATTGCCATTCGGTTTTTGATTGAGACTTCTTTTCTGAATGTGTTGTAAATACTGTAATAGTTACATTTGTTCATGTTTGTTTCATTTGTAAAAATGAGAAAAATTACTACGCTTCGTGGGACAAGCGCATCGTTTACATTTGACTTTTTCAAGCTATAACTGAGTTTTTCGTACAGTAGAAATTACAATATTTCAATATTACATCACTATTTCCAACAACGCGAGAAAAAATGTGCTGTTCTAGCTTCTCTAGTTTCGAATTCTCTCAGTATTGCAGTTCAACAATGAATATTTGGTTAATGACTGACACTCAGAAACACACTATTTAGAATGATTTTTTCTCAGAAATGTTATTTCCTTGAACGAAACAAACAAAATTTTTAAATATTCAAAATTACTGGCTGGTACAAGAAGAAATAGAGGAAGGCAATATCATCAAAAGAAACATGATACTTTTGCAATGTTTCTTGTAGAAGTTAAGAATGCTATTTTAGAAGTGATTTTCTGGAAAATGTGCCCTTCTCTTTCACCTGCGAAGCAATGTCCGGGGTATCCCCCAGGCAGCAGTGACGTAGTCCTAGCGGGACTCTGGAAGAGTGTTGCACTACGAAAGCAAAAGGAAAGAAACGCCTACATTCAGGGGCGGATCCAGCCGATGGTTTTGAGGAGGGGGAGACAATTGCCCCCCATCGTAGGTTTTTGTTAAATAATAAACATTTGTTATTATATTGTATATTATTTATGTACTGTAAATATGGAACAATATTGTTGTTTAATATTTATATAATTCGAATATAAATAAATATTTAAACCAATTTTGCCCAATAAAGAAAGGTAAACGAAAACTCAAGGCCTTTTGGGAGGGGCCATGGCCCTCATGCGCCTCGCCTTGCATCTGCCAGTGCCTAGTCTTAATTGGTTTTGTGTTTCTGGGTACAACTGCTATTAGTGCCCCTAAGTGATGTTTCGAGAGGCGGCGGTGTTCCTACCCCGTGAGTCCGTGACAGCAGCCGCCGACCCACATGTCGGCCTGCAGAAGTGATCCCTTTCCAGGTATCTCCGTCACCGAGTCAATGCCTCAACCAGGACAAGCATTCCGATTGATCTCCCGACATGTATGGTAGTGTAGTGCATCTGAATGTGGGTAAAGTTAGGGTAAGCTGTTCGTGGCCCGTTTGTTAGAGTACTACTCCAACATTTGCGTCGTTATTATTACAGAAAACACGTAAAACAACCGTTCACAGCCGTCACCCTCTAGAATTCTTCTCTCGACAGGAACTAAATTCAGCCCAGCTATGTTGCCGGTGTCGAAAATACGCCGTTCGATCTCGAACCGAGAGGCCTCCTCAGTAGTCGCTGCAATGGCACTGGTCCTATTGTCTTAATGCTTACAATGAAATCACCTCGTGAAGGATTTTGTCCGCCATGGTGGAACTTCTTACCCTCTAGTTATGTGTGCAAAACCGTTCTTTTATATTATTTAGGTAGCACAAAACTAATTTTTTTAAATACACATTTCTTTCGTATGAATATTCATTTCATTAACTACAATAACAACCTTCTCCTTCTCAACCTTCTTTTGGACAGGTAAAGATGGCTCAGGGCATGAACTGATGACGCTGCAGTGCCTCTGACCGGGATGTCATAGGATTCGAGTCCCAACGGTGGCAGGATTTTCGACATTAGCTAGATAGCCAGCTCTAATCTAATAGCCAGATAAAATTCTTACTACCACTGTAGTATATTATACTCTTTCGAAAATATAACTACATTTTCTACGTGCTATCTTCTATATATTATCTTCTAGGTACTCATATCTAACTTCGATGCAACGAAACAAATGGAGATCGGACCATGTGTTAATATGAGAAACTTCAACACTTCGTTCGTCCTGCGGTGCGTGTCAAACAAGTTTCCAACACAACGAGTTGCGTGCATATTTGATTCTTGTATGGCTTATTGTAAATTACATATATTGACATCGAGGATAAATTCTTCAAATTAGAAAATTAAAAATTCACTTTTTGTTGAATTTGAAACTATATAAATGAAAATACAGTCTTGAGCATCAAACTGTTTTTATTTATAAGCTTTCGATTAATTTTAAATATTGTATTAGGAAATAAATGCTCAGTTCTATGCAAGAGCATATTGCTTCTTCCTGTTCTTATCAATTACGGTTTATATCAATAATTGTCTGATGTAAGAGTCATATTGCTCTGCAGCGGTGACTGAAAGCTTCCCATTTTTACTTTCCTGCACCGTAGTATTAAAGTAGCAAAGATAATTACCGTCTCGCCTAATATGTACCAACGAAGTAAAAATAAATTATTGTGATGCTGCAGAAAAAATTGCGATTATTCATTAGAAAAAAATCGTATTCTGATTGACTGATTAGAAACTAAACGCGCCAAAACAGCACGTACGTTCTCGCCAGTATTTTCACGCAAAACTACGGGAAAAGTACTCAAATTTCAAAATCTATCTTGAATCTTCCTACAACCACAATATTGAAGATATTTTTCTTTCTTAATTAAACTTGTTCTTTAAAGTTAGATCTTTAAATATGATTATGTTAAATTTTTCAAACATATAAGTATTTTTGGGCTAATTTTCCGTGAAATCTAGGCAAGTTTTAAAAAATTTCAAAAACGGCTTCTTTTTTTTTTAATAGACAAAAGTAGGTTTATATAACTGGCGCAGGTCCCGTTTTCAATGAATTCTCTGATTTGTAGAAAACTTCAATAGTTACAAATAATGCAACTGCCTTGAGAAAAATCAGGCAATTGATTTTTTTTAAATCGGTTTGAAATATGCCTAAAGAGAACATAATTCTTATTGCACAACAGAAAGAAATACATCAGATGTATTTCTCTTCTGAATGATAACAGTGCGAGAAACACAAACACCGCCTGTTCTTGAATCATCTAGAAAGCTTGCATCAGGAAGTAAGGGACTCGCACGTAACCAAAGAGAGAGGGATAAGAAGAGACTGTGACACAGTTGTGCGTAAGGTAAGGTCGTCACGGTGGAAATAATGCTTTGAGAATATCGGAAAACGACAGACTTGTCTTTGTAAGATAATTCAGAAAACATTATCGACGGTTTTCCCATTTAAACTAGTCGAATTAAATCAAAAACTTGTGATCGATGAAAAAAACGAAGTTTTGATATTGGCGTGGTTATTTATTGGTACCTACCGCACATTGAACAAATATCCTAATGTAAGGGGAGTGAGCCGGGAGAGGAGAGCGTTTTTTTGCTACTTTTTTGGGGGGAATGTCTCCATAACTATCAATCATACCAAAACTTATGTTGTATACAACATTAAAATAGACCAAATTTCCTACAAAAAGGTTCTATAAGGTGTTGTAAAATTAACTCTTTTAAAAATATAGGCTCGAAAACATCTTGTTTTTATTTACAAGGCCCTTTTATGTAGATGACTCCCATATAAAAATTAAATTATGATATGTACAATGCATGAAAGTAAGTTAATTTTGTTCAACATTTAACAACAATATGTATTAGCATATTTTGCGCAAAAACATGAACATTTTACATCTTATTTTATCTATATTGATATATAAAGAGAGAAGAGCGTTGACTTACAGCGAGGTAATCTCTGAATGTACTGAATAAAAATGGTTAAACTTTTGCCTTACTTTCCACAAACGTCCGGAGTGCTATAAGCTAGGATTTAAAACCATAAGCTTTCATACATGTACAAAATTACTTTTGTGGACATTTTCCGCCTAGCATTACATCACAAAGTGCATCAATGTGCGCACGCCACCAGAGGATGACGACTGAGATCTACGACTGATTTCATCAATGCACAGAATTGCATGTCTATAAGATAGGCGAGGACTGTTTATTTATTTTACATACATTCAGTTGTCTAATTCATATTCAAGAATTATTTTCACCCCTTTTTCGCTCTAACTGGATATTAATTTTCATTGCGACAAGGAAAGAATGTATTAATTGTACAAGAGATAAGAAATTATTGAAAAAATTCATTTTGCTTATGTAAGTGCTTATGTATGTACAAGTATTGTACCACAGTTTCTGGGTTGATGGCCCCCATCTCGATCAGGTTTTTCGTCCAGTTTCCCTGATCCTTGAGCAAATGCTGAGATGGTCGCTTGTTTTGCTTCTAGACATAAATGTAACTTCATTATTTGTGCACGTCTTCTGAATTTCAGTGGGAAATATAGTTATTCAAATTATCGTTATTCATATTATCGCGGCAAAAAGTATTATTCTTTCATGAAGAACATGAGGGTTCAGGGCAGGAATTTAGAGCTAATTTACCTTTGAAAATATATTTTATTATATAGGAGCGAATATTTTGTCAACAAAATTCGAAAAAAACCTCTCTTTCTGTATTCAAAATTCGACTAGAATATGGTTTAGGATAGAGACCACAGAATTATGAAAACGTGCACAAAATTCACTTCTCCCCATAGCTCGTCACACGCAGTTTTTAACTGTTTTTGATGTAAATAAATAAATAAGTGCTTGATTTTGTCATCAAAAGGTATGCATATGAAAATGTGTTCTTAGTGAAATAATTATTGATTTATTTGTAGTAAATTAAGCATGATTATTACGTGTTTGCGACTCGCACGAGAGAATGTGAAACTTATTAGAATGTTTTATGTTGACTTATGGATTTTGATGGATGAATAATTAGAGTGTTTTGTTATAGAGGAGAGAGAAAGTGTATTTAAATTGTTAAGAGTAAGATCGGCAAGAAGACTAATTGAAGTAAATGAATATTGGAAAATGGGAGGAATTGAACGTGTGATAAATACCCTATGTACCTATGATTTCATAAATACCACACGTACCTATAAGTACCAGTGATAAATACCTGAGCAACGCGGGGTACTCCAGCTAGTTTTGTATATATTTGTATTTGCGAATATCAGAGATTATTGGGTCCGAGATTGCCTCCAGTACTCATAACTCATAGTTTATTTGATAAGGATCGAGTACAAATATTTGGTAAAGGATTGCATATACTGTTAACATATAAATTCCTAAACATGTACGAGTACAAATATCGTACATGGAATAATCACGTTTACCGTGCACTTATAGGGATAACAAAAACTTTGTGTGCCAGAGACGAAGGACACGCTCAATGTTTGACGAAGAGATCCAATGAAATTTGTACTCGTAAAAATATATTGTTTATGTAATATATACGTTAACAGTAAACACAATCGTTTATCAATATTTCTACTCAATCCTTATCAAATAACATATGGATTATCAATTTTCGTACTCGAGGTAATCTCAAACCCAATAATCTCGGATATTCGCAAGAATGTACAAAATAAGAATTGATGAGATGTAAAATGATCATTATTTTTGCAAAAATGTGCAAATGCACGTTGATAAGTGGTGAACAAAATAAAATTACTTCAATGCACGCGACATATCATAATATCATTTTTATAAGGAAGATATTTGCAAAAGAGGACCTTGTAAATAAACAAAAATTTTCGAGCCTATGGATTTAAAAGAGCAGATTTTACAATAAAATCATACAGGAACTTTTGTAGGAAATTTTGTCTAATTTAGTTTTATGAATAGATTGAGTTTCAATAGTTATGGAGATATATGACAAAAACGAAGATAAAACACCTTTAAGCACTCCCCCCCATACATCGCTTCACCCTCCTCACTACAGTTATCTGGGTTCAAAAAATCGAATTTTAGTTTTTATTTGTTTGAAAAGGGTATATTTTGATCTTAATTTCAATGAAAAAAGGATATTTATACCTATTTTATTTTAGAAGTTATGAAGGTTTAACTTATGCGCTGCTCATTTATGCAACACTTGTTTCTAAATCTTCAAACTTAATTTCTGGAAAAGTAAATTTTTATATTGGTTTTACAAATAACTTTTTTTAAATGTTGATATCTCTCTCAAATTTTCAGGATCTCTTAGAGCTACCCATAGCTATAAATTCAACTATTTTCAACATAGTCACTCTTCACATTTCAGAATCATCAATTAATTATGGGTAAAAAATG
Organism: Acheta domesticus; assembly: GCA_031308135.1. NCBI lineage: Eukaryota > Metazoa > Arthropoda > Insecta > Orthoptera > Gryllidae > Acheta > Acheta domesticus. Next base: position 27,187 of record JAHLJT010005727.1, read on the forward strand.
TGTAAAACTCCGTGTCAGAAATAAAACAAAACTAACAATTCAAATTTATTTACAATCATTGCTATTTTTATTACAAGTTGTAGCCAAAGTATATTTCTACAGATGTAAATAAGAATTTTAGCAACATTTTCAAAATAATGTTATTAATCATTAAAACAGTTAGTGCCTTCACGTTTTGCAGCCACCATTTTGTATGGCAAATTAAAATGGTTAAAAAATTAAAAATTATTTAAAAACTGAATTTTCTTTGATAGATCAATTTTTGGAATTACAGTATGGGTCATTCCATGTTAAATCAACACAGTCATTTTACATCACCATCTCAGATTCAGATGAAACTTGACACATAGGTAGTATGAATGGAGAATAAGAAAACTACAAATTTTGAGTAAAATATTTCCACCCGTTTCTGAAATACAGCCATGTAAAATTTTGCAAAATTGGGTTCCCGAAAATTTTTAAATTGATGTAGAACCTCACCAAATTAAGATAGAGAGCTGGAACAGGTGTCATTTTGCAGCATTTTGTTAATAAATGGATACTAATTGCAACAGTTTTCTTCAAGAATCTGTTCGTCGTATGCATGACCAAAAACCGGTCTTTGTTAATTGATAATGATGGACTAGAATTTTAATAAAATAAAATATTTATTTCAGAAGTTTATTAAGAACTAAATATAGTCATATTATTAATTTTACTGATAGAATTTTATAGTTTAGAACAAATAATATATTAGCTCGTTTTCTTTCCTAGAGAATTCCAAAGGCAGTGAAGACAGACTTTCAGAAATGAAGTGGATGGCATTTTTTTGTTTTTCAAAAATGTTTCTGCAATCTAAAGGTCTAGATACTATAGGCTTCTCCAGAATGTTATGCCTCACCTCAGGTGAGAATGTATATTTGCAAAATACTTGCAACGGGCTGCATGAAGGCTGACAGAATTTGAAAGAATTCTGAATAGGTGGCATAATGAATTTAATTTAGTGTTTAGTTCTGTTATATGAATATTCCCTTCAAAATTTGACTTGAAAAACCCAGAAATGTTGTTGCTTTCAATCTGTTCTATTAATTGATGTTGAATTTAACGATTAATATAATCATTTGGGAATGTTTAGACCCTTTTGAATGGAATATAGTTGATGTTGAAATTTTAATTTACTAAATAATTATCTCGTCGAAGTGCGGCTCCTGAATTTATCGGAAATTTTCTCTGCTTTTGTGACGTACGTATATTATATTTTAGAGCCGTGTGGTTTTGTGAAGCCTTCGAAGAGCGGACGAATCTTTTCCTTGTGCGACCATAGTAAACGTTATCTCTATAGTAATGACGCCAGCAAGTGGAACGGCTTCCATCTTGATGATTCAACAAGAATAGTCGATGCAATCGGATTAACACCGTAAATTCCAGTAAGAGCTCATGTTGCACGGTACACATCTGGCATTCCGTGCAATGAGTAACTCGTCTATCTCTGTTATTTCAGATGATTTGTTGACTAGTTTTTCGCTCGTGTGCCCCCAAGACTCTGTGAAACTAATTCCTTTATGAAAAGATATCACTTGGAATTCCGACACCACCTTATTTTATGGGATTACTTAATTAAGTTAAACTATGCCAAAATACAGAGATCAAGAGAAATGATTTCATTTGTGTAGTAAGATAACCTTCCTCCTGTTGGTGGGAAAAATTAATTACAGCACGTGAGATTTTGATTTTTTCCATTTCAAATGTGGGGACGTCTTAACTGTGAACACTTAATATTTGCATACAATGTGGATTAGTTGCAGTCTGAAACAAGTTCCATGAAATGCCGGCCAATTTGTTCATATAAGACGGTGGATCATATGCTAATTATCAGCTTGTGCATCTTTTTCCCGAAGGCAGTGCCAAGGAAAATAAATTATCATAATTCATTTGGATTTCGCAATAAAGAAACCTCTTCCGTTCTGAAGGTTAACTGGCAAACCTCCAAAAAAATATTGTTTTCATTGACTCGTAGATATCGGTCGGTTTCATTAAATGAAGTCATCATAAGGGTCATGAATTAAATCGGAACAATATTAACCTTTGTGTGGACTCAAATTATGAAATGGAAATCGAGTATTTAGAAACGTTCATAATAGCAACTGCTGTACTTTTTCGATTGCTAGAAATATATTTTTAAAGTACATTTATACACTCATCGTCACACAAAAAAAGCTGGCACCCAGAAGGACAAGGCGAATTGCGATCATTATTAGCAGGCAGGTAGAGGGGTATCCCGTATACAAAATTTTAACTCTTTCAAACATGTAGTACCAACATTACCTGCGCTACAACGGCACAGACGGCACATGTTAGTATTGCGTGGGGCCGTCATTTTAGGGAACACACGTTTTCAGACATTGCGGCATCGAGTTGTACAGGGTCTCGAATGATGTCCTGTTGCTTGCACCTGAGCGCGCAGTTCTTGCAGATTGGCGGGTGGGGGTGAGATTCTGATCGCACGCTCCATAACACCCCAAACATTCTCGATCGGGGAGGTCTTGCAATGCTGCTGGGCATGACAGAGTATCCACGGCTGTAAGGCGATGCTCGGGAGATGACTGCGGTATGCGGACGCGCCTGTCGGAATAGGGCATGGGCGTGGGCGTTCATGAACGGCAGAGCCACCGGTTGCAGGAACTCCTGAATGTAGCATGTGGCTGTCACGGTACCTCCAGTTAACACTAACGGTGAACGGGCACCATGGGATATCGTGCCCCACACCATCTCATCAGGCTGGCGGGACGTGTGATGGGACACCACAACCCACGCGTCGTGGCGTTCCACACTGCGCCTCCAGACACGGACCCGGGTGGTCGTCGCCATGAAGGCTGAAGCAGGACTCGTCGCTGAAGATGACCCGCTGCCTGTCTGCATGGCCCCAGGTCCATTATTCCCGGCACCAAGCGAGTCTGTAGACGACGATGCTTGGGGTGTGAGTGGCAGGCGTCGTAGGGACGGCGTGCGGCGAGCCTTTCGTTGTGCAACCCCCTGCCAAATGTACTGGCACTTACAGGATGTGACAGTGCATGCTGCACAGACCGCTGAATAGCACCAATCGGTGCCGTTGGATCTGTTTCGCGCGTGGCAGACAATTCGTCAGTCCTCCCTCCTCATGGTACGTGGTGAAACGTCCAGATCCTGCATTTTCGAGTGTGCATACCTTCCTCATCCAATACCGCAACAGCGGGCGATGGTGGTGTCCGTACGACCGGTGTGATGCGAAAATACTGCGACAGGAACCAACCAGCCTCCCGCTCACCCACGATGCAGCCCCTCTCGAAACGCATCTAACTAGACAACCGGCTGTCGAAAGCGTCGCCGAGGTATAGTGTACGTGCAGATGATGCTCTGGCGACGCAAACCGATGTCACAATGGCCGACCCGTCCGTTTGAAGCCCTCTTTTCTAGACCGGTGAACACGATGTCAATCACCTACCACCTACCTCCCAGTGCGCGGCCGACTGTGAAAACAAAATCATTGGCTTAGCGAATAATGTGCAAAATATTCTCAGAATTTGCAGCGGATCAGTAGGGTTCTTCGAAGTGCAGCTTTTTTTACGACGATGAGTTTATTTTCTCACATTTCAAGCTATACTGATATATAGTAACAAGAGCTAAAATGTGTTATTGAATATATTTAGAAATGAAAAATATGCATTTACAAAAATTGTCAGTTCTGAATATTGCATACGTTTTCTTTAATTTAACGCTTTTTATTCACATTTTGTTCAACATTGTGAATTGAAGTTGCCATTCATTGAAACTGCACCCAACAAAAACATATCTGAACTTTATAAAAATTGTACATAAACATTTATGATGAACAAGATAATTCAATAAAACAGATAAATAATGCAAGGCTTTTGAATATGGCAATTGTAGTCTCCTCACTTAACCATGTTTATAGAACATACAATATTTTAACGCGGCCGAGGTAGGGTAATTTTTTATGTCTAGACGAAGGTCATCCATGGATAAACTCTTTCGTTAACTATTAACATTCTTCATTGTACCAGTCGGTCTCTCGAAGGGATCCGGTTTGATAACAAACGAATAACACAATGCCAAAAAGTTACTACACCACGAATGTCCACAAATCATTAGACTAGCAATACGCAGATAACAATGGGGGAGATGCTCTGTTCAATAAGAAATTTCCATGCCTGACGTGAATACTGACTCAGAGACCAACTTAAGTTGATTTTAAAGAGTGCTCTACAAGCGAATCAAACACATGTATACAGTCTTCGCTTGTCCCTACCGGAACCAAACTCCGACATGCAATTCATCTGTTTCGTTTATCTCAAGCGATTTTTCTTTTGCCGTTTTTCTTTGGAGGTGGCAGGACGCCACCTTAGCAACGAGATCCATTTCAAGTGCGAGACATCAGTGAGGCAACCGGAATCCGCAACAACAGCGGCGTCCTCCGCAGGGCTCGTTGCGATGCAGTGGATGTAGCCGCGCCACTTCGCCGCTGCTCCACAGTAAAAAAGAAAAGTGTTACTCAACCTTCACGGTGCTCCGCCTCGTTCCGGGAACGTGATCGTGGAGAAAGGTGCTCGAAAAGTGGCCCAGTGGTGAGGCCCTGCGGAATTCACGCAACGTCCCGGTCGCGGTGCGGCGCGGAGCGACAGCGCTTCCTCGCGATGTCTCGTGCTTCACTTGCGCTTTCCTCTTATTCCCCTCCTGGTTTCCGTTCTCCTTATTTTTCTACCTCTTCTTACTTCTTCTTCTTCTTGTATTTGTGATTATTCTTATTTTCTAAGTTTTGCTTATTCTCCTCCCCGTAAATCTTCTTCAAGCTTTTGGAACTGATGTAGCCATGCTGGGAAGTTCAAACACCCCTGGCCGCCCAGCTGTGGTAGACTGAAGTTCTCCAATTCTTCTTTGTAGAGACCACAATGCGCACTGAATTTGGTATTTGCAAGTTAAATATGTATCGTTACAGTCATGAAGCAACTAAAGCCTCAAACTAAAGTTAGGTTTATGATATATTCTTTTTATATAGAAATACTTGGAGCAATAATATTGTATAATTTTTTTCTTCTTTCTTCGCTTACTCCCCCTCACGTTGATTTCTCTTCTTCATCTGCACCTCCTCCAATTTTCTCCTCCTACCCATTTCTCATCTACTCCTCTCCATCTTCGCTCCCTCCCTGACATCTCCGTTTCTACTTTCTCCTCCCTTACATTCACCTCCAGCTTCACCTCTTTCTCCCCACATCCTTCTCAGTCACTTTCATCTGCTTCTCCGCATCCGCTTCACTTCGCTTCAACCTTGTCCTTTACCACCATCCGCTCCTCCGCTTACTTCTCCTCCAACTTGTCTCTATCGCTCCTGCCTTACAATTTTCCTTATCCACCTCCGTTACCTCGTCCGCCTCCGTTCCCGTCACCATCCCCGGCTCCCCCACCTTGATGCTCTCTCCTCCCGCCTACATCTCGCTCCGTCTCCTTCCCTCACGCGTAAGGCGCGCTTGCCTGGCCCGTGAATGGGCACTTGGCCAGCAGCCGCCGCGCCACACCGCGCCACGCCGCGCCACGCCTAGTGGGGGCTAATTCTAGCAAAACATCGATACAACGATACATCACCAAAAGGTTTTCGATCTCGATGAAAACGTCGAGAAAAAACATCGGTGTTTAATATACTCGTATGAGTATATCCATGTTTTAAGTGCGATGAAATATTTCAAAGTAAAACATCCTGGTTCTAATGTAATACAAAACACGTCAATATTAGTTTAAAGTACGAGTATATACTGCCTTAAATTTGACTGATTAGCATTGCGAATAGCAAAAACAGTTTCGTTCCACGTAACAATCGACAACAGTGACAGTTGTTAATGGCTGTTGATTGCGAGCAACCCACAATAAAATTAGACACTAAAGATGTTATTCATGTCATAGGATTTTTTTAACATCGGGTTTCTGGACAAATTTAGTGATCTGAAGAAAACATCAAAATCAAAACATCAATATTATAATACCTATGTTTCTGTTCGAAAATATATATGTTTTAAAATCATCGGTGTCTTTTTGTCCTAGCCGCTCCGCACCGCGCAGGTACTGGGCCTCGTGATTAACACGGCGTTTGCCGCAAAGGCCACCGGGGTCGCCCCGGCAGACGGCGCGGCGCGGCACCCGACCATCCACACTTTCTCACACACGCACACACTCGCATCCGTTCACGTGCTCAGGCGCGCGCGCGTTGCTGCGTCAACACTGGATCCCTCTTCGCTCCCCTCCCCCTGCCCTTCCGCCGCTCTCTCCTCAAACATGCACCGCAACAGATTCCCGTTGTCAGCAGCAGGGGAACAAGTTATTTGCTGACTGTGTTTTTACGGCGCGGGTGAATGAAGCAGGGTGCGCTTGGCGACGAGTCGCGTTGAACTCCGTTAGATACTAATCGAATGTTATACTTCGATTTGTTTGATAGGTAATCAGCTGTTATGACGTCATGTAATCGGGGGTTTCAACGTCACCGTAGACCAGGGCTGTCCAACTGGCGGCCCCATGCGTCTCGCGGTGCCATTCATTGTGGCCCGTGAAAGAGAAAGTCCCTTCTAATGCCAACGCCCATTTAATATAAAAATTGGTTACGTTTAAATTTAAGGATTTTGTCTAATAAATTCAGGAATTGAAAATCATCCCAATATGTTGTAGTTACGCATGGTACGACTTGATATCACGCATAGTTCCTCCCCCCTGTTTCAAAGCAGCCGGGCAAAGTGCCGAAATCAACAATACGGGGGAAATCAGTTGTGGATCGCCCTATATACCCTGCATAATATACGACGACAGTGACGAAGATGACGACTGTGACGAAGATGACGACTGCGATGATGATGACAGTGTCGATAATGACAGTACCACATTTGGGCTCCGAGCTTTAGTGAGTGAGAAGTATTGGCCAGTGGGTTGCCAATTAGGAGGGGTGACGTGTGTACGAACAATCATACATTTTGTCTCCTGAACTATTTCTTGAACGTGAGCAAACTGTAAAGTAAATAGTGTATGGCCGATATGCAAACAACAGGTTTTTAATTCTTGTCTTATACATTTTTTAACGTTCTTACCGGAAAGAAACAATTATGCGTACGAAAATAAGAAAATTAAAATTATATTTGCGGCGAACAAAACTAGTTTATGAACTAAGATGAAAGGTTCAATATTCTTGGCCTACCGAACGAACCTACGCTCGGACTCTACCGAACGAAACCTTTTAGCAATATGTTGCCGACACGCACACCCTCAGAACTCAGTACCCTCTCTCTTCTCCCTGAACTCCTTGACTAGAATGCACCAGCTACGGAACGCGAGACGATATCCGCGATGGCACATATTCTAAAATCATTGAAGGGAGGCTCTGAAATTCGTCTTCAAAACTTCAGCTAGTGATATGCATAAATTAAACGAGTAGTCTTCGTGTAACTTTAGTACGTCTGAAAAGTTTCCCGAGATTGATTTTTCTGCGGATCGCGCCGCCCTAGAGGCCATTGGGAATTACTCCATCAAATCCTTGCCCTGTCTAGCCAAGTGATCACAATCACCGTGGCGGCCGCTACGGAATTGTTGGTGGTGCAATTAATGATGCGACTTCAATAAAAACATCGATGTTAACAATTATCGATGTTCAAAATTAAAACATCGATGTTAATAAAGCATCGATCAAAAACCATCTTTGTTTTTAAACATCGATGCGATGTTTTAAAACTGATTTAGTTATCTCGAAAAGGAAATTCGTGGGCAACGAAATTTAATTTTACAGTGACCGAGTTTATTAAGTTATAATGAAGATTAAACTGAACACAAACTAAAAATAATAAGAACAAATAAAAATACTCAGTCTGAAAGTCTGACCGTCCACAGTAATCTCAAGAGCTCACAGCTTCCTGAGTTCGCTGAAGAAAGGAACGGGAAGAAGAGGGATAGCCCCATGCCCACGGAGGCGTACGCCGCCTCGACATCCCAGGGCGTCGGGGCCATCCTGAGCGATGGTCCACTCGATGAAGATAGTGTCATTGGCGCACTCTATGGAACAGGAAGTGAACTACTATGCTAGTTCGATTTTGGCACCGTCTCGTCCATAAGACGCACACAAACCAATTTCACACGCACACAAGCCAAGCATTCTTTGTACGTCGTTAAATGGGCAGACACTGTGCCAATCCGTAGGTGGCTCAGAGGTTTATCAGGAGGCCGACAGATGGTACTGCCCCCTTGACGTTGGAGGAGAGTATTGATAGAGCATCGAATGAATAAGCGTTCGTTCAAATGAATTAATATAAAGAAATATTTTCAAGAAACGTTTTTTATACGCACATTTGTGGTGAAAAATTTATTTTCCTTCATTTTTGTTGGTGGTGCAATGGCACACTGGCACTGCCCTACAAGCCGCCACTGCACAATCGTAATTGTCACTACAGACCACTGGACGACGGGGTGAATGACGATAAAGGATGAATGATAATGAGACATGCATATGTCATCTACGTGCACCATTTCACCTAATGGCCGAACCCCTTTCGTCAAGTTGGGGTCTTCGGCCGCTCCTTATATCAGGCGAATGCCGGAGAAGAACCCTAAGAAATGGGCCACAACCCGCGCGCGATCTTTCCCTCCTCTTTATTGTCTTATCCTCACCCCTAACTTACATTCTTACACGCAATGCACCGCCGCACATGCCGGGAGATCAGTCGGAAGGTTAGAGCTTGTCCCGGCTGGGGCGGTCCCCGGTTGAAGGGAGATACCTGAAAGTAGAAAACCGCGCAAGTCGACTTTAGATCGACGTCGGATCTCGCTCTCCAGCGGGGGAAGAATACCGCCACATCTCGTGATAAAGCATGCATTACACTTAGGAAACTAATAACCATAGCAATTGACAAGCTCCAAATCATGAAATAAGTAATCAATTGGCAGCTCCAAACTTTTATATGTTAACATGACTTTTATAACGCAAAGAGAAACACCGGTCTCAGAGACCGCCATTTCTTATTGGGCGTTGAATGTGGGATGTAAAGGTAAAAATAAATTATAGACTTGTTTCAATCAATTCTATTTCTTTAGAGTATTCTAAAATAAATGTTATACTATAAAAACATGAAAATAATTGAAAAATAATGAAATTCTTGAAAAAGATCGAATTGTTGAAAAAGATAGAAATTTTTAAAAAACATTGAAATTGTTGAAAAACATAATATTTGATATCATTGATATTATTGAAAAAAATAATTGTTGTAAAATATTGAAATTGCCTCTGAATCCGGACAGCTTCCTCCGTTCTCTAAATCCGTACAGCGTTGATCCAACTGATCTTTGTGGGCTAGCAAGGAATTCATCAGGAATCATTTTTGTCTATATTAAGTTGGCTGTCCGGGTGACGCCGCGTCCATGGCAAAGGTGCCGACGTTTCGGTCGCCATTCTGCGACCTTCCTCAGGGCGTAATAATGAGGAAGGTCGCAGAATGGCGACCGAAACGTCGGCACCTTGCCATGGACGCGGCGTCACCCGGACAGCCACTTAATATTGACTCCGCCGCGGAAGCCTACGCTCTCATCATTTTTGTCCTTTTATACTGTCCCAACAAGTTTATTTTTTTCTTCATCAGTTTAAATAATAACTTCTGAAAAAAATCAATTGTCCAAATGGACATTGCAGTCAGACCCTTCAGTAGATTTGCATACACGAAGCATATCTTGAGTAGAGTACTAAATTTTTCTCTTCTTGGTTGGGATCGTTTGAAGGAATTGGACGATCCGTTACAACATTTTGAAAGTAAAATATAATAAATTTTTGAGTAAAACGCCCAAGAGCGTTTATGGAAACACCCGTAGGAAAGAGAAAAACAGACCGCAGGATATCCAAAAATGACCCTTAAATACCGACCGCTTTAGCAGAACTAACCAAAAACGGTCGAGTGATAGAAGAGGGTCAGGGAGGAAGCTACTATGCTGAAAACGCTCTCGCCCACTCATATCGCCCATTATTGCATACACCAATTTAATTTGATGCCTATCAGACCGATGATTTTAGTTCGCGGCCACGTAGATGTGGATGGGCAAGGAAAAGGGAAACTAGTGGTGCTACAGAATGGCACAGACTTTCCCGTATTGTTTCCTGTTTCGTTTTGTCTCGGCTAGCTATTCGGACTTGCCAATACTCTTGACAGCTACCATCTATCGCCGCACAAACTACATTTTTTGTCATTTTATATTTTTTTCGGTTTCCTAATAGAAGAACAACAATATTAATTAAGAGATTAAAAAAACATTATCAATTAAACACAATTAAAATGGCAATTTCCGTTGAAAAATGTGGAGCGTTTTCAAGAAAATGGCGTTTAAGCGCTACTGTAAATGCGAAATTTGAAGATCTTTTTCACAGAAACTTTCTGAGTTTTCGAAAAACTTCATTTGAAGTCATTTGGAGCACTTGCACTCACAAATTCAATAGTGTTTACAAAATTGCTGGAAATGTCCATTTTAAACCATATGAGAGAACTTTCAAAAAAATACATTTTTGTAATTTTTGAAATAAAAAAAATCCTAAAAATGAACTTTACACCATATTAATTAATATGTAATTAGCACTACCATTCGAAACCTTTGAACAAAACATTTGAAGCCATTTTTGTGAAAATGGCGTTTGAGCGTTTCTGAAAATACGGAATTTTGAGCTCCCCTTTTCACAGAAAACTACTCAATTTTCGAAAAACTTTATTTGACATTATTTAAAGAACATGCACTCATTAATATAATAATTGGAGCAAATCGCCGCTGATGTAAATATTAATGACGTGAGAGACAAGTCAAAGAAATTAACGTTTTGTAATTTCTGAAAAAACAAAGGGATAGAGCAATATGGAGTTAATTTCATCTCATAGAGCACGTTTAGCTCTATCCCTACAAAAACTTTAAAGGAAAAATTGGGAGCCGTTTTTGAGAAAATCGTGTTTTTGTAATTTTTTTAAAATTTCAAATATTGCCTGCAATATTGCGCAAAAACTACTAACATTTTCAAAAAAATGTACATGACCTTAATGAAAGACTCACTTTGGACAACAGATTTTATTTGAAGGGAAATTTCTTTCTTTCGTTTGTAGTTGTAGAAAGACGCCGAAAAAAATTTCAAACTTTCGCAGTTTTCGAAAATTCATAGTTAACTGTGAAATGGAACCTGTGCCATCTTAATAAGTGTATTTACTCTATTCTCACAAGAAATTTAAAGGAAAAATTTGGAGCGCGTTTTTGTTGAGAATTTGGAAAAGGTCCGAGGGTCTTCATGTAAAGTACCCCAAACTTTGAAAAACGTTTTTAAAATCACGACGCATTGAGTAGCGCAGATCGAACCGGAAAAATACCCATTTTTAGAAGAATCGTGCATATAGTTTAAGCGCTAGTGTTGTTCACAGACTGAGGACAGACGGATGGACGGACGGACGTTTTTGAAAAAAAACAACTAATGTCCTGTATGGTCTTGAGATGTAGTATCATGACGTCACTGACTG
>JAHLJT010005729.1:0-28796 GCA_031308135.1 Acheta domesticus
TTCATGAAGAATGGTTGATTCGAATGAAAATATGTTTGTAGGACATTTTCAGCCGAAACAACAAGATTTTATTTATGTTTATATACTTCATTAATTATTATTTTATTTCATTTTATTCTATTTTCTATCTCCAATTAGATTCTTTGTATTTACTGGATCATTGTTACAGCTCTTGTATTCCTAATCTGAACGCAGGAAATTAATGTAATTATTTCACTTTGAAGTAAAGACGAGTAGGAAATCAAGATTATTTCCATTCAAAATATTTAATTTTATGTGCAATTGATAAGTTCACATATTACTGGTGATTTCATTTCTAAGGATAATATATTTCTTTAGTAGAGGATAACAAAATTAACATTCATAAATTAGTGATAATAACTGTCATCTGACTTCTTCAAAAGATTGTTAAGACCCAGAAATCCAGAGATGTACCGCTACCTCCAAGAAATTTGTACAATTACTTAAACACCTTCCGCCAGTTGCTCTGGACGCACAGCCCGCGAACTCTATTTAGCTAGTTACTTTGCCCGCGACCTCGACGTACTTGCTACAATCACCACCAGGTAATAAAACAGTGAAAAGTGTGACATATCAGAATATCTTTAAATTTCAAGGGAAAGGAGGTATCAAAGTGTTTTTCGTTCATAATAATGGTAAACTAATCACTAGCTTTAATCCTGTAAATGTGGTGCACCACGAAAAATAGTCTTTTATTTCGCAACCTCCTAAACAGGAAACATGGTGACAAAAAAATAGAATAGAAAACGTCAAGACACAAAGACATACTCATAACACTCCATAACGGGTAGTTGTGAGTACCAGAGAGGTATGAAACTGCGTCTCAAACTATTCTGTTGTGAAAATGTTGCCGTCATTTGTACAAAACAAAGAAGCAGGTAGCAGCGGCGAAAGTTGCACAACCGACGCGTTTGTAGGAGGTGAATGAGTTGCCCGAGAGCACTGCATCGATAATATAGTTCCTCTGCAGCAAAGCTCCTGCACCATGCAGTGCTGCTACAACCGGGAGGTCCTAGGAGTTGCGTTAGGGTGATGACACAATTTTCGACACTAACTAGATAGCTACGTCAAATTCAGCAGCTGCGTCTGGAGGATAATTGAAGATTTTGGGGCAATAAACATGCTATGCCACATTTCTGGTGAAATTGAAATATTAGAGTACTTCGATGCCCCGTAGTTATATCTGTATGTTGAGTTATTATTTAAAGATTCGTTGCAAGATGGAAGTGATATTCGTAAATGAATGTTCCTTATCCCTACGTGTAGAATGCAATGTCTAAATCTTTACTCTCAGTTTTCTCAAAACTCACGTTCTGTGTCTTCAAGTACTGTTGCACTGCTCCGAGATCTTCAATTCTAGTGAATGGCTGCTCTGATCGGTAGTTTTTTGTGGTTTCTCCGATAAACATCAATCGAATGTCGGAGCGGTACTCTACAAACGGGCTATGGACCGCGTGCGAACGTTCTTTTCTCTATCTTGTCATATCCTCACCCCCTTACATACACTCACTACACTACCACACAAGTCGGAAGACTGGTCGAGAGCTTAGAGCAGTGGTGTCAAGGTCTTCTACTGGCGACAGTGGCACGCCGTCGTGGCACCGTAGCATGCTACGAGCTACTCTGCGCAACTAGCGTCGGGAAAGGAAACTATTAGTAACCCCGCCGTTTTACAATATGGATGGCGTTGTCTCCAGTGGCGGTGTGACGAACTGCGTGAAGGGGTGATTTGGTTTTGGCAGTCGTGGCACGGACTCCCGCTCCTGGCATCGACCTTAACAACGCTGGCTTAGAGCTGTCCCAGCTGGCGTGGTGCTCTGCTGGTACCAGAAGAACCCCGGAAGTCCTAATGTAGGTCAGCGCCGAATCTTTCCGTGCAGCGTGCGAAGAACACCTCCCGTAATTGAAACATGCGCTACACTTACGGGACGAATGTCCATTTCAGTTGACGCGCCCGGAAACACGAAATAATTAATCAATCGTGAATGAACGTATTCAAAAGAATCGCACCTTGACGATGCCGATGACGATGTGCTCGAGGCCCGGCCGGTCGGAGTAGTAGTGCAGCACGAGCGCCCCGTCGTCCGGGCCGCTCCGTGCAGCGGAAGGAGGGCGCGCGCATGGCCGGGGTACAACGTGCCCAGGTGATCGTGCAGGGCGTCCAGGTTCTACAACACGCACAGAGCAACGCACCATGCACTTATTATTGGGGTCACCAGTATGGTCGCTGGAATAATTGAATGAATTCACTGTTATCATATTATTATTAACATTATTAGTGTCTTAAAACAATTTTAAATTACATTGTATTTAATTCCTAATTGTAATGTGTAAATTTTAGTGTTCTGCCACTAGGTTGCAAATACCTATCTGCGGAAATAATATCTATCTATCTATCTATAAGTCATATAGTTGACGTATAAACGTCGCTATCATTGTAGTTTTCATCGTCTTTATTATCAGCGCCTACATCGCCATCTTTGTCGTTTTCAATGTAATCATCAATGTCAACATTGACGACTTCAGAAAATTTTGTGACCGATTATGTTGACCGAGATACAGACATGGGTATGCATTTGAATTTATTGAGTGGTAAATATCTTATTGAATTCAACATTTTCTATTATCTTCTGCCTTCAGTTCGAATAGTCGTAATCAATTTCATTTAGAGAAAGTTCCTTTTGCAAGTGAATCATGATAAAATCATATTCATGACTATCTTTTTTACAAGCGTCCATCGCATCGTCGGAATTACACGAAAATTTGCTCTCACGTTTTACACCACCAAAGGTCAAACTGAGTTAATAATTACAGTCAAATATAACGTACGAAACAAATGCTTATAAATACATTTGCGAGCATGAACTCTGAATAATTTTCAAGGAATATAAATACGAATGTCTTTTGAAAGCACAAATCAGGCCACGTAGGACTCTAATTAATTCTACATAGATAAAAGAGTACTGAAATGACCGATTTGGAGTGAATTTGGCGTTACCCAACATGGAAACGCGCGAGAACTAGTAGTGAACGAATTGATACTGGTGTTGATTTAGATATATCATAGCAAGATAGAATGCCGATTACAAATATTAGTGGACTGTGAATATGCCCATGTATACGAGTTCAACGGGTTATTAAATATTTCATTAAGTTAACCTATTGAAAGTATCTTCTACCTACAGACCCAATTCACGTAATCAATTTCGTCGAGACGAGAAATTTCTCTCCGCAAGCGTAATGACTACCATCATAAATATCACATACAAAGCACAGAGAGCATAATAACGCATTTACAATATACTCGTGAGTGTATTATGTATTATAGGGCACGGCTCAAGATATATGCTGTTAAATGTAGGTAGGTCTTCTACATTACATGACTTACGAACAAACATGCCTAATATATACTATTTTTGTGACATCAAATGAAGAAATAACTCATTTAGTTCAATAATACTTTAAAACGAGGCTACATTGCACACAAAACACACACGTAACTATCGTATAAAAATGAACGTCTTGGTGCAATTCTTCACAAAATGATCTTTGACTTCTAGAACAATATCATTTTAAACTAAATTACAAAATAAAAATACAAAGAAGAAAGTTTTTAGGAGACACTGAGCAATATTTCTAGACTTAGAACGACCACTTTTTTCACTTGCCGGAAGAACGACACCGACAAAGTCAAAGAAGACTCCCCATATTTAGTTTACGAACTCCACCGCTGACCGCTCTGCCACGAGTTCTCCCAATCGCACACTTCCGGGTCGTTCTTCGGCGAAAAACAGAAGAAAAGCAGTGTCGTTCCTGCGGTCCGGCACCGCCTCCACCGCCGCCGCACAGTGGGGCCAGAGGGGGGGGAAAGTTGGCAAAAAGTCCAAAATCAAAATGTGCTTCAGAGGCTCCATTTCACATGAAAAGGGTAGTAAAATGTTTGCTTCATCGTTCCCCGATTGGTTTAGGGTCGGGGAATCACGACACTCCTTGCTATGCAAGTTTGAACTTGCACAAGCGATGCCCGGCGCTCTTCTTCGCTCGCGGAGGGTGAAGAGAGGTGTGATTTTGATTGCACATAGTTTTGCTCTCGTGGGTAGCAGAATTGAATGTGCCGTAGATGTGATACCTGGAGATATGTACTTTAATTCTGTATTAGTAAAAAACTTATTGCTTAAAAAATAATTTAGTAATTTCGGTTAGAAACCCCACGTGTCACAACGAAATAAAAGTTTTAAATCCAGTTTTTTCATACTGTCTTTTAGTTACCTTCCGGGCATTTCCGGACAATCATATTAATTGAACTGGATTCTGTAATTCATCTAGTTTTAAAAGCATTAATAAAAGTTTGCCCATGTTTGCCCCATTTTGCATGAAGGCGCATTGTTTATAATCATGCGCATCTCGTTTTGTAAGCCTTTCTATCGACAATATTATATTTTTTTTTATTTTTCCTTCGGGATCTCGCACTGATAGCTCTGAATTAACAAGGTGTTATCTGTTTGATGCTATTAAACACTCCGATAAGGAAAAAGCGGAAAAAATCAGATTTGAAGGAATTCTTGGAAAAACATACTAAGTGGTCCAAACACGGAAAGTCGGATTTAAATAAAATTGTGTAAATTTTATGGCCGACTGTAGGAAAAAATGGTAAGATTCTAATCGCAGAGAGGATATATTTTTGCAAAAAAATAAAAATTTGTTGGCAGCTTTTATTAGAATACCAAATTCGACCTCCACGTGAAAAAAATGGGTCGGCCACGTAAGCTCTTTTAGAAGGTTTCTGATAGATCTAAACGTCAAAGAACTACAGTTTTACGGTCCAAACGTTCTCCCACAGAGCTATCATACGTCGCCCAAATGAGTTTACGTTCTTCCCGTGAAGTTGACTCTGCTAAAGTTGTTAAAGATGTGACAATGACTACACCGAACCGCGCTTCAAAATACTCTATCGGTTGCAATTAATTGGGCATCCCACAAACTCAGGAACGTCAGGGAACTGAACCGTTATCTTTATTGAAGCAAACCTTACGAGAGAGCAGTACAATAAAATTATAAGAAAAAATATCTCTCGATTATACAAAAAGTTCAGTTGGCGAAAGCAGACTCATGCTCACAAAAAGAAGCAATTATTGTAACTGAAATATCTGCTGAAGTAAGACTACAGCCACTTTTAGACCACACAGTTTCGCGGCTTTTGCAAGCACAGAAATGTCTTGACTAATCATGTTTTAGGACAATCTGGCAAATTACATTTGTTTGGTATACGGGAATATGACAGATCACATCAATCCACAAGTAGACATTTATTTCAAATCCCGAAGCAACTAAACCAGATATTTTCATTACATAATTAGTTCCCCTGCAATTGACTTATGAAAGCCCCGAATCAAATGAAAAAATATAATATGGCAAAACAAAAAATGTTCAACAAGGTTTTGTGGACCTATCAGGTTTCAATTTGCTCAGGAACCCTCTGATCTTTAGAGAAATGAAAAATTACTAGTAGAGAATCAAATATTTCACGTTTAAACAATTAAAGAGGTTGTGTTTTATTTATTAAATCTGTTTTTTATTTCCATTAATCCTGAAAAACGCTTAAAAATACTTTTTGCCAACTTTTCCCCTTTCTGGCCCCACTGTGCGCCGTTCCTCGGTTGTTTTTACAACTGACGACGCGAGACGGCAAGGGAGTCCTTGGTGTCATCGGTCGTCCCACGGCAGAGCGAGGGTACGAAGGAGGACAAGAGCAGAGGGAAGAATGAAGACCCACGAGTAACTTCTCTCCGAAGAATCCTGAGAAGGAAGACTGTGGCGGAATTCTGAGAGGAATTTTCAGATTGTCTTTTGTTACTCAAGATGAAAAGCATTGTTGACGTTGTAAAGCCGATAGATCGCGTTTTAAAGAAACTTTTAAGATACTGTCATTGAGTCATGAATTATTAATGGTTGTTATAGTCGCTCCGGTCAGTAGAAAATGTCCTGCTCTAAATTTACTTTATGGCCTATAATTTGGACCCCTTTTTGACAAGGTCGCGAAAAAATGTGTTAAAGCCACATACATTCGCTAAGATGTTAGATTTCGACTCGTATATTTGACATATTCAATTGTTTTTGTATTGTAATATTGCAAAGGAAGTTGTTGAGACTATGTATTGGAAGAATACTAAAAAAATATAGAAACGAATGAGAAAAGATTATTTGTGAGAATTTAAATGAAGTAAATGTGAATAATATTTTTCGCTTAGTGATTGTCTGGAAGTCTTCACGGAATATTTAACAAACATCTCACCTGCAGGAAATCCCTTGGTGTTGCTCCGAGAACTTGTAATATTTTGTCATATCCAGAATCTTGGCAAAATTCAAAAAACATTTTGCCAAAGAGTTCTAGTATGGTATTGGCGGGAATTTCTGCAATAGAAAACATATATTGTAGTACTTATTACTTGGAATTGAATTTAAAATAAGACTCATTGAAATGAATTCCTTTAACAACAAACCTCAGTAAATTTAAATTAATTTCACTCTTAATGATATTTTAATTTTAATTGAAAATATCTTCATGGCCTTTGATGAATACTGAAATGGGTACCACAAAGACATACCCTGTCATATGTTGAGAATACTCACTTAAAACATTGACGGCAGCATTGATAAGATTGTAGGTTATTTCGTCTTCGTAAATTTGGCGGACCAAAAATTGGCCCTCCATATTTACATCTGCACTTTTCCTGTTGAAAAAAAAACATATTAATTCAGCTTCCGTTATAATTCAGCAAGCTAAGATATGGAAAAGGTTCTGTGACATTTCTTATTGCACTGTAATTTCTGAAAATGTAATTAGATATCGAGCTCACGAAGGGAGCATTTGAAAAAATAACAAAACACAAAAAGTTTTAATTAATTTATTAACTAGCGGACTATCCGGCGTTGCTCGGATATTTATTTCTCACAAACGTCCTTTAAATCGTCTCGCCCTTACCGCACGCTTCGCCCATCACGCTCGCACGATCTACCCGACCTTCCACGGCTGCCCTACCTTCAACTCTCGGCCCGTTCATCCAGCATTTTTCGCTTTAACTTTTCTTCCCGCTCATCACGCTTCGTCCATATCCTCCATACGTTCTATTCGGCCTTTCATGTCCATACTATCTTTATCTACCGCTCTTCCCATCATGCCTATTCTTCTCTACAAGTTTCTTTTACTCAAAACGCTGTCACCCTTTCACGCCCTATCGGCTACAATGGCTGTCCAGCCCACACTTCCTGCCCCATCCAGCCTATTCAATTTGTTCACTTCTTCCCGCTCATTACGCTTCGCCCGTCTCTCCCGCACGCCATATCGGCATGCCATGTCCGTACTGCGAATATCTCACGTCCCTCCCACCCAGATCCTTCAGCTTTATGTTTCTCCCACTCATTACGCATCGACCACATCCTCCGCACGCCCTATTCAGCCTGCCATGTCCGTCCTGCCCGCCCTACCTATACAGACCATTCCACTCTATCTGTTCCTCCCGCTCACCACGCTTCGTCCATCGCTCCCTCACGCCGTTCTAGTATGCAATGGCTGTGTTGCAAACACTTGTTCCTCCTATCCGGCCTTTTTCTCTCTATATGTTGCTCTCGTACATAACGCTATGTTCCCAGTGCATGCTCTATCGGATTACCATGGTAGTGCTGCAAACATCTCCTGCCCCGCCCATCCAGCCCTTTCCGCTCTATCTGTTCCTCTCGTTCATTACGCAATTCCCACTTCTTCCGTTTTTCCGCCACTTCCGCTCGGCCTGATCTTTCATTCCACCTCCGTCCGCTGCGCCGCTCCTCCCTCGCCTTTCGTTTCTTCTGCTTCTCTCACTCTTTTAGCTTATTCTACATCGCCTCGTTCCTTGCTGCCCTTCCGCTGCTCCGTCCACCCCTCCCGTTCCGCCAGATCTGCCGGCTCCGTCCGATTCTCCCATCCTGGGTCGCATGGAAACGCCCAGCAACATTGAAGCTCAGAAAGATTGAGAACTGCATTAATTGAATGTTAAATAAACATTTTGGGGTAAAGAAACAATCATTCAACACACTACTTTTCATTATTAACCCTTTAAAAGGATTCGTGACTAATTTGGGAGTAGCCCCGTCAGGTTCTAAAGATTTTGTCGCACAAACATTCGCTTGCACAATGCACTCATTTTAATGTAAGATGCAACATAGTTTCGGAATGGGAGATAAATAAAAAATTTCGAAACCATTGGTGATATCATAGTAAAACAAAAACTAAATTGGTTGTATGGATAGTGTCTATAATATGTTTTAATTGCATGTTAATATATAAAGTAGTTTTTGAGTTAAGTTGGTACGGAGACTCAGACAGAAAAAATTGACTTGACATTAAAATCTTTTCATTAATCGAATAATCAAGTAAAAAGTATTTAAAATTCAATAACCATAGTTAGACACTTCAGATTTATTTCTCTGTATTGTCACAACTGACTCTGGCAATCATAAAAAGCAGATTTATGGAGTTCAGTTAATCTGTATTGTATGCAAATTAACGCCGGAATAAGTAAATTGTCAAATAAATGAAACTTATTTTCGATGGTACATCCATGAACATTTTTACCAATTTCTGAACAATAACATTTTCAAGTAAGTAAACTAGTTTGTAAACGCGATACGGCAATCAACATTTACTTGCAATAGTATAAATAAACCACGAACGGAAATTTGTTATTGAATAAATACATAATGTTTTTAACAACTGATGAGTGTCATTTTGAAAGGCCTTTTTAATTTTTAGCACGTGTACAAATTTGAGGACAACAAAAATGAAGGTGTACCGGCCCGGCGGCAAAGATCGCTAAGTCAATCGGGCTGTAGCGATCTCGAACCGAAGAGTCGCGGGTTCGAGTCCCGCTCGGCATGGTTGGATGTGCTCGTTCTTTCTCCCCCTATCATCACCGTATGGTTTCATCCTAGATACCATAACGTTAAAATTGAATAGTGATCGCTATTGGCCTAGACGTTGATGCGACCTTAAATAACCAAAAAAATGCGTGTTAAGTTTTCTCAGATCCAACAGTAGACTACACGATAGTCGCGCGACATTGACATGGTTACCTCAATTCGGTCGTCGTAATGTAAAGATTGCTAAATCCAGAATTGTCTATAAGCAAATATACCAGATTATTCTTCGAACAATATCTTGAATCCCACGGAAAAATTAAACGTGTTAATTTACTCAGAACAAGATTATTTCCCCTATAAAAGTAATAAATCTGTTATAGGAATTTCTCCACGCCAACAACAGTTTGAATCTACAGAATCTACGAATACTGTTAGATCTCAACGTGGTGTCGAGCAAAAAAAAATCCTTTGAGACGAATTTACTACTCACACATTTAATAATGTATTATTGAATTGTATATTTTCTCATCATTTTATAATCACACCACTAA
The DNA here is from genome assembly GCA_031308135.1 of Acheta domesticus. NCBI lineage: Eukaryota > Metazoa > Arthropoda > Insecta > Orthoptera > Gryllidae > Acheta > Acheta domesticus. The sequence goes on from JAHLJT010005729.1 coordinate 9,468, forward strand.
AATACCCAAAATATAGAAACATACAATCAGACGTATTCAGATAACTGGACTATATCCAATCAGACTCAGTCGAATTGTCAGGTGAAATAAGACAGTTTCTAGCAAAAAATAGGCTCATTCGCATGTAAACTAGAATAAACTGATTGTTCTTGATTGTATATTTTTATTCATGCCCCACGTAGAAACTATGGAGCTCGTAATTTCACGGAAACAAACCTTCCCATAAAGTAGCACAAGATCCACTTTTACTGGTGGAATCCGCTGAACCCATGAAAGTGCGTTAAGTCTCCGCGAGCTGTCGATAACAAGTTCCCCCTTTGTTCCGGCCCACCAGAACACTCGTAAACACGCAGGGCCGAGAAAATTCAATTTACCTTTATTACGCCCTCGTTCATTAAGCGTCAGGTTCCCTCAGCAAATAACACCATCGAAGATTCTTCTGAGTTTTGTGCCTCTCGCATCGTGCTTGTTGGACATTTTGTGGCATTTGTTGGACATTTTGGCTTTCTCGAATCGTATTTTGGAAATAAATTCAATATGTACAGAGAGAGATGTAGTTATTTATGATAAGCACCCGAATCGATGTGTTGAATATGCACCAATTAAATTAACGATCACTTTTTTTCCATTTATGTTTTTTTATAACGCGTATGTTGATTGTAACACTACCCTACTCTAATACGTTTTTTAAAAATTACACAATTCTTCAGGTTCAGCTTGTCTACTGAATCGGGGATGATGAAATTGACCTGAGAAAGGGGTAGGGTGCCGCTATACAAACCGCCTAGGGGTGCCGCTGGATTTGGTTATGCCACTGTTCTTGAAGACCTTGTTATCTTATTCTAAATCACTGAGTAAAATGGTACCTAAATGTCCTCCAAAGTATTATGAGAATAAATAATTCTTCGTTTACATGAAACAAAAAGTTTTTGTGTGCCATGCCTTTCGATTTATTTGAAATTAGAGGAATAAAGAATAATTATGACTTATGCCTTTGAACAACAATATATTTTGTAAATGATTTATTTTACAATAATATTAATATTACTAATAGTTATAATAGAAACAATAATAATAATAATAATAATAATAATAATAATAATAATAATAATAAATGGCATATATAGAGTGCTGTTCTGTCCTACAACTCGACAGCCCGCTGTGGGCCTTGGCCGACCAGCGGTGACCCAGCCTCTCGGCCATAGGATAAGAGTTTTTTGTGGTTAGGTACGAAGACATCCCTTCACCGTACATAATGGTCTGCATTACCTTAGGGTGAACTTTCTCATCCGTCACACAGCAATAGAGACTGGAACATTTGTAAAGAAAGCTCACATTTGTTATTTATTCGCCCAGGAGACGAACCCATGTTTTCGCAGTGGAAAGCGTGCACGCTACGAATGAATTGGAAATTCAGAAATCTCTCGTTTTTAATATTATCTTAACAATTGTGAGATTTAGGAAAATTTCGTAAACCACATTCATGTTTTACAAGAGAAAGGTTGCTCCAAACATTTTAGCTGAAAAAGAATGGAATTTGACAGCGTGGTGGACGTTCTTTCTGTATTTTACTACCAGTCGAGAGAATATAATAAAAAATATACCATTAAGTGATACAAAGTAAATCTTTGATGTTTAGAAGGTGGCCGATTTTTAAGGAAAAGTATGGTTTTTTCCCACATCAGTTCAAACGCGTTAAGTTCTTCCCGTACTCGCTGTAGCGTAGAACGATCATCTCTAAATTTCCTTCTTTAGGCTAATGAAGTATGCGTCTATTTTGAGAAGTAAATTACCATCAAAGTACTAACGTTTTCATGTCTGAGGGAAGCAAATTGTAAGGGCGACCCTTTCACAATTTGCTGGCCTCAAGCTTTTATGGTAACGTTTCCACCGCCCTTGCCTTGGCTCGCTCCGAGGTCTCAATATTTGCCGGGTGGCAGTGGCCGCTCAAATATAAATGGAGACTAAATTCATTTGGCGGACTAATGGTCTGAGCGAGTGAGAAATGTAATTAACAAGGCATCCAACAAAGTAAGCGAGGTACAAAACAGGAAGCCGAAAAGTTCCATTATAAACAGAAAACCAGTTTCTCCCAGTTCGCTTTGAGATGTTAAATGTGTAAGTGATCGTTAAAATTATTGATAATGCAAAGCCCTTTTAATAGGTTTTCACGGTGCACATCGCAAATTAAAATATTAATGATGTATGTTATTTTGATATGTTATTATGATACAGATTGTATGTTATTTTGATACAGATTTACTCTTTAGTTCAATCGATTAATTTATTGTAAATAATTTGTATGAAAATCACATAATTCAAAACTCTTGGTGCAGCGCGGAAGACAATTCTTACGATAGCGAACAGTCCTCTCACTTGCCTGGCGTGCTTACAGTTTGGAGATGAGATTCGCAAATCGTGTAAGACAGTTGTGAGTTGTAGCAAATCGCACGGTAGAAAGAGAGACATTTTTCGTCCTCTGGATTGGTACAAAAAAAGAAATATTTTGGGGTTGATTTCGAAGGTCTTTCTACACTACAAAATGCAGACCAGGAGATAATGGGTAATAATAAATATTTGTGAACATTTTAAATATCCCTAATGTGAACTTTTCTTTCATTGAAACATTAAAGCAAAACTCAATAAAGTGAGATTATGTCAATAGGCCATGACGTTTCAATCTCAGAGATAAACAAGGAAATCTTAATAATTTATAAATGTTAATAACAGTGAAGAAGACACAGCGACTGTCTTACAAATTTGTCGGCCGGATACTGGGTTCGTGTAAACAATGCTTAAGGAGCAGTCAACACGGGCTATGGTATTATTCCCGATTACTCCACTCATTCTCTGATCTGTAAGTCGGACCATGAAAATAACTTTGTAAGAAAATATACCAAATTTTTAAACAAAAAAGTAGCAAAAGTCGATCCCCGTCCGACTGTCCCTGTTCCCCTCCCTAACGATCACCAGGCACATTCGATACACTTGGGCGCAATGGGATGAGTGAATGAATGAATGAGTGCAAATGAGTGACTAAATGAGAGGGTGAAGCACCACCACAACAGCGACAAGGACTGCTAACCCGACATACGATGCAGTGTAATGCATGTAATTGTGTATAATGGGAGAGTGAGAGGAGAAGAATGAGGACGGATGAAGAAAGAACAATTGCACGCGGTCCGCTTCAATCTGTGGTTGAATTCGGCTCAAGCTATATGACTTGATAAACCGTCGCCAATTTAACTGTAGGACCTCCAGTCAACGACGCTGACTCTGAGCTATCGCAGTTAGTGTCGGGTAAATAAGCGGTTGAAGCGGGCGCTTATCCCTCTACCTTCCCTCACTTGCTAAATAGCAAGGCCTCCTTGACTCTTTACAAAAATTTGCACAGCAGTTCTTGGATGATGGAAGGAAAAGGCAGAGTTCATCTCCATTAAGTGTAAGCAGATTAACTGAATTATGAGTGATATCCAAGTGGTAAAAAATGCTTTTTTTGGTGAATCATTTACTCAATAATTACAGATTATCGTTTTAAGAATTCAATTTAAATACACATAATTTATTTTAATTATATTTAAACATTTAAATTAATTATATTTGTACCAATTGAGATAATTCAAATTACACATTTGTTCGTGAGTGACTTCATTGTTTAACTATTCAAAAAGTCCAGGTTTACCCGCATGAAATGTTCAGATTTATCGCTAAATGCAGTTATGGCAAGTGCAATGATGCCAAAAAACAAAAGAAGTGTGTGTTTGCTAGATTTAGAACAAATCAAGATTTGGAAAATCAAATGTGCATGCACTTATGACCACCGTGCTAATCCACATAAAGGACATCGTCAGGGGTAGATAACCTGATTATGCCTATCTGTGTTCTATAATGTTAGAGCGTTTTAAAACTAGAAGCTAGTTTTTTCGTCAGTCCTTTTTCCTGCACCATTTTTTCAGAGCACGTTTTCTTGAGCCCCAAAACTTCTATCTCCAGCCCTACCAAAATTAGTTGAATTACGAATAAAATACAACGAACATTGCTGAAAACATTTGAATACTACAAACGTTCACTCTTGTGAAATGGAAAATATTTACACCGAAAAACGTGCAGCGAATTTGATATAATAGTACTGCCGTCGAAATAACCAAACCGTTATTTCTGCCGGAACTAGCGAAAAAGCTTAAGAAAGTGCGAGGATTGCAGTTTTTTTACTATAGATGGATGCATTTGCCTGAGCGAGAACACTCAACCGAGTGCAAGGGTCGCTGTAAGGTGTCGGAAGTGGCGCGCCATTCTTTGCGGGCGCGAAGGATGGCAAAAAAATGCGAAGGTTATTCAATTTGGAAGAATAACAATGGATAATGCATGTTACAACGCGGACTTAATGTGTTGTAATGGCGTAGACTGCGGCTTCAGGAAAGGTTCACAAAGGGTCACACATAAGTTGAAATTGTTTTGGAATTTATATGGTATTCGCACCTACTAAGCGAATGGCCTGTAAAGGGGTATTCCTGTAAGTGCTTATTTTTATCGTTTTTATTTAAAAAATAATAGACATTATTAAAAACTTTAGTTTTGCTCATCTACAAGCAAAAAAACTACTGCGTGTCGGTAGCGCTAGTACTTGCAATATGCGCCACTGATGTATTGCATGCATAGGTGATTACATTAGTTTCCGGTGTGACCAATATAACGCTCATGCATGGAAAACCTACTAAGAAGTATATAGTCTTGTCTTTAATTGTTTTAATGATTTAAGTTTCTGCCGACATCTCATTCTGTTGTGGGGAGAGAGGTACTAGAGTTGGATGCAGTGCTTGAAATATCTCATAGTTTAATTTCTTCACGGCATGTGCTTACTCCTCAGATTGCAAAGAATGTTGTGAAAGTCTATGGCTTTAAGGAGTTGGACCATTGACACTATGGGCCATAGAGGGCACCCTCTGACGCCTACCACTTAGTATCACAATTGAAGAAAACCTTCGGGAAAAAGAGTTTCAGCCGAGGTGAAATAAGCAGTTTTTGACCATTTTGCGAACAAAAGTTCGGAGAATGTTTTCAAAGGTCAAGAAATATTAACATACAGATGAAAAGTGGGTTGAAGTAAAAGATGATTAAATTGAAAAAATACATAATTTTTTCCTTGTTTCAAAAATAGAAGTTAGAGGCCGGAAACTGATGGAACCTACCACTATGTAATCACGTGCACAGTACGTCATAACCCAGGCGTGTTAAGCATGTTAAGGTAACTAGTAAGTATACTCCGATTTAAATTAGTAGCACTCCAAGGTCACGAGCTAGATGAAGAGAGGGGGGACACTGTCATCTAATCAGGATCTGACTTCAATTGTTCGTATTCGATTTTTCGTTATTTCGATCCGTTATATTATTTCAAACTGTCAATTGAGAGTAAAATTAAACATTTAGAATCGAAAGAAGATCTTCATTTCTTTGTTTACGTAAGCGTGCAATGAACACACAAACTTCTTACATTCAGTTTAGGAGGTTCAACAAACAAAGATTCTTGGCTGTTGAAAACTATCCGCCGGTAAGAAATATTTGTACTTTATAGAGACGTGTTCATTTATTTCACACGTTTTGCGTTATACCACAAATAACAGAATGAATTAATAAAACAGAACACAAAACAAAACAGGCAAAGAATTCTCCATTTAAACGTATTCGTGTCCTTTGGCAAAAATGTTTGTATAAGGTAAAATTTAAAAATCAAATAAATATTAAGTGAAGTAATTAGTAATAAATTATATAAACAAAATTTAAATCTAGGTGTTTTGATAGAAAACATGAGGCAAACATATTTTCGTTTGAAGCTCCCATTCTCCTGAAACTGATCAATCTTGCGCTTTCATTCCTCTCTTCTGCGTACGCGTGTACTTCACTTTATATATCTGGAGGGAAATGAAAGCTCATACAGCGCCACAGGCTGAAAGCCTATCTGATGAGAAAGGTCACAGACTGAAATCCTGTCTGAAAGCCAATGACGATGTATGAACAATAAGCTCTGTAGGTTCCTACACCCGACGCGCCAAGTAAGCTACGGTTGTGCAACGATGTTGCACCGAGCAAGGCAGCGACGGTGTTGCACAGAGGAAGAGGCATCTAGCCGTGAAGCATGTTTTACGAAATGAAAGCTGTATCAGAGGAAGCTGATCGTGCTTCCAGAAGTTCCAGGCTTTCCAGGGGGCAAGTAGGTCTTGCGGGCGCGTTGTCATGTCTATAATAAATAAAATTTTAAAAAATCGTTTAAAAGAATCTCAAAAAGATGAAGGGAAGATGCCAAGGTCACAATGCTACATTGCTTGTACTACAATATACCGGTCTCACACTGTAATCACGATACTCTTGCTCACATTCGATCTGTGTTCTCACGAACTGCAGCACGGATTTTTTTCCGTATCTGTCAAAAAGGAATAGTAGCAAAGATGAGACTAGGTCTCCAGCAGCATATACGCCACTGAAAAAAAATGGGTTTTCATAAAGTGACAAGCGCACTGCTGAAAAACAGCAAATTGATATTTTGTAGTGTAGAGTTTACTTTCGTATAACACTACAATATAAATTGTTTTAACAAAGATTTCACAAATACTGCAATATCATTGTATAATATATTGTATATGCAGTTCAACAGGCCATTACATAACAAGATAAAAAAGTTACTGTTCATTACCTAATACATGGATAGCAACAAATTCGTGGTGGGCAGGTAGATTGCCTCTTCCTTGAAGCCTTGTTCAGCTGTGTTGTAAGCTGTACGCACTATGCAAGAGAATTCAGTCGAAATTACACAATACGACGGAATAACACATCAAATATTTGAATTTTCAGCCAAAATCGAAAATGTTTTATTGTGTTTGGAAGTTTTCCGAGTTCCTGAACATGACAAAACTATAGACATCTCACAAAATGTTGCATTGTTTTCTTTCAATTTATGACCGCATTGGAAATTAATTATATAGACACAAATCACTCCATTCAAGAGTGAGTGAGTGAGTGAATTGTGAATCTGGTATCGTTAACTACATAGATACACTCTTGTGAGTGTACTGCATGTTCATCCCGAGATTTGATGGTGGTTCTCTCCATCTAGAACACAAGATCTGTCATTGACTTACACGTCAGCTTGCAGGGTTTCCACCAGATGTCTCCTTCAGCAGGGACCACCCCAGCCGGATCCAGCTCTAAGCTTCCGACAGGTCTCCCGACATTTATGTGAAAGTGCCGTGCATGAAAGCGTGTCGTTACAAGGGGAGAGGAACAAGAATGAGGAAAGAAAGAACGCGAGCGATCCGTGGCCCGTTTACTAAGGTACTGCTCCGGTATTCGTCAGTTATTCGTAGGAGAAACAATGGAAGTGTGATTGAATACGATCCAACTATATATGAGGTTCAAGTCCTAGAGACTGTTGGTCAACGATGCAGCAGATGAAAAGACACTGACAAGGAGATATAACCGGCAAATTTTGGTATAGGTACCGGTATCCAAATTTGACATAGGCGTGTAGTGTAAATATTTGGAAAGAAGGTCGGGCCGAGATCCAGCTGCGAATGTTTCTCTAATAAGATCTCGACTCATTCACATGGTCAGTCTTGCGCGGTCGCTGCAGCCGCTGGGAGTCACTAGACCTAACGTATCCGAGTTCGATCATGGCATAGGATCAGCATGAAGTTTGTTCCCGCCAGTGTATGGCATACACTGGTGTCATCGTGTCAAACGTGATGTCTGTGCTTTTACACTATTCACAAATCCCAAATATATTTTCTTTGTTAACATGATTGCATACGATGATGTCCTTGGGCATAAATGCGCCTGGCACTTAAATTATGGGACGTTCAATTAATTCATGTCATCATACATTAAATCGTCTCTCCTTTATTCTATTACGGTAGTTACTACTGAAAAGACATTCAAACTAGGAATGCAACATTCAGCCTATGTAAAGTGATTAAACTTTAACCTTGAAAGATATCCCTGAAATTGCTTGCCTCGGGAAATGTGAACTCCTTGACTGGGTATTAGAATACTGTTTGGAAATTGCTTGCACTAATTCAAACAAAAATAGAGATCATAAAATTTATTGAAGACCGCACAATAAAAAAACTTTAATTCACGAGCAATTGTTTGCATGAAACTCAGAGCGATAGATTTCTGTCGATGATTGATAGGGCTGCAATCGAAGATCAGAATCTGCGGGTAGGCAAATGAATCCCCTGAAGTACAGCGGCACGTAGAGATGTCATTCAGGCAACCGACAAAGTCGGAAAATGTGAACTGCAATCCGTTGAGATGGAGGCTGCGACAAAATTGATGAATTACAAAAATATAACAACAATATTGTAACCGACGCCTTTGAGGCCAAAACGGCGAAGGTACTTTTGAGGAACATGTTGTTATGATTTTCTCGTACCTGAAGTATTCCACTTTATGTATAGAAAATTCTAATCACTAGGGTTTAGAACGTGTAGGAGTGTATTTTCTACTCCATATACTGTTTGTGTTCAGTATCTATAATTTTGCAGTCGTGCCTACACGAAGTTGAGGTGGAATCTATTGTTGCAAATGGGCCACTTTCGCCGGTCGTCGCGTCACTTGGGCTCTCAACCCCGATGACAGGGTGCCTACCAGCCTCTTTGCCCTGCGGGTGAAACAAGATGTCTTTGCCGGCCATTCGCGTTCGTGGCAGTTCCTGGTGGGCATCAAATTGTAGAATTCAAGCATAATTTGCATATAATCTATTCATGTTCCTAATGTATGTAATAAATGAATTCCAGGTTAGAGTTGTTTGAAATGTTGAATACTAATATATTTTTAAACAGTCCCTAGTTAAAGAGGTTACTCGTAGGGTATGCACAGCGTGCTAAACATTCATTTTAGCACTAGTGCTAAAATGAGACGATGCTCAAAAATTCTGATCTAACTGTGAATTAAATAAGAAAAAAACAGTACTTTTGTCTGACGGCGTGAGCCACTAAGGACTTTAATGTTGTATAGTACATAAACGATTTACACTCTAAAACTAAAGTAAAATGAAGGTCTGCAAGGTTGTTTAAAATAGTTTGACACACACGATAAAATTAGTTTATTATCCACCCGAATTGCGCAACACCGCCTGCCAGTCTCTTATCGCAATCTTTCCTCTCAGGAAAATAAAATGCCACTTTTATCACTTGTATCAAAATTAACCATTATTCTTCTGTAAAGATGTATCGTTAAGTACGAGATTTTTAACAACTTCAAATCGTCAATTGTCTCATCTTTTACTTCGCACAAAATAGTACTGTTCGTTGTATTGACCTTACCATTTAAACCATAAACAACTTGGAATCTCCTGTTCTCGCTTCACGATTGCATAGGGATCCCACATGCATCAATATTGTGTACAACATTCAAGAACTGGAATAGGCAGGTCGATTAAACGCAATAAATCAAAACATCGGCGGCAGAGAGCCGGAAGAATACGGTTAATCGCCTTGACATTTATCATTAAATGAAGTATTACGTAGCCATCAAACGTGACCTTGGCAGAAGAATATAGATGTTTCTAACCAATCGGCTCTTGCACATTTTTCATTACTTCGGGACTTTCCGTTAGGATGCGATGTACGCAGCTCAATATAAGTGTAAAAAACTCGGGCGGCAAAAGTCACGTTTACAAAACTCTTACAAAACAACACACCGGCGGAAGAGAATTTAAATGTTAAAAAACAAATAATAAAAAATTCCCACTCAATTTTCGAAAAATGAAATATTACTGAAAATTTAAATAATCTGACTATTAAACAACCATTTTGGAACAGTTACAAATCTTCTGTATCGCTTGTGAAGCTTTCCGTCAGGCACATCCCTGAAATATTACACAAAACACTCTCGGGCAAGTCATGTTCTCAAACTCACCAAAACAGGCAGAAAGTTTAAAGATCTGCATCATCGAAATCATTCTGAAAGTTCTACCTCCCGCTTCTGTTTTTTCCGCCAGGTAACCATGTTACGCAATACACAATAATACCTCAATACATGCATTTATTACTACGTGGAATACTACTCCCAAGTCAAAATACAAATAACTTCTAACCATCAGTTGTGCATCACAGTACACGCAAAGCATCTCCTTCGGTCGGTATCTTAAAATGTTATAAAAATTGAATGGATACTTCAAAAACACCACAACGAAATACCGTTGTCAGATCTGGATAATGGAAATCATTCATGATCTAGGACCATATATAAAATTCATCACACATTTATCGCTTCATGAAGCACGACTGCCCATCATCCAGCTTAATGACCCGACCGTCAAAACAAGCCACCCACATCAATTCCCTACCACAGCATGGAACCGAAGCTAGCGCGTCAGGTAGCCATGTCCTTCAATAAACGCATAAAAAACCCTCGCTTGGCGGGAGGCACGTCTACAAACACAACAAAACGAAACACCGGTGGCAACAGCGGCGCGCAAGCGGGTGGTGATGCTTCCCAATAGGGCGATGGGCGATGCGCCAGACGCGAGGCGGAGTCCCCGATGATTAACGAGTGTTCCGGCCTGCCGCACCGTTTCCGCCGCTCCGTTCCGCGCCACCCTCACGCCCCACCCCATTCACCCCCTCCCCGCCCCTCCTCGCGCCGCTCCTCCTCCGCTCCCCGCCCCGCCACGCCTCGCCTCGCACCGCCCTTCCTCGGACCGCCCCGCACCACACCACACCCAGCGCCCCTCCACCATCCCCTTCCTCCATCCCCTGGGGAGACTGGGGATGAGCGGCACGGCGGGGAATCCCCTCACGCCGCGTTGGCGCCGCCGAGGCGACGCGAAACGCGCGTTTTTTGTTCGGCCGCTTCCCTCGCGATTCGAAAACACAGTGGATTTCTCGCCCCGTGGGCTAGGGTTATTGCCTTTCTCCGCGTGTGATTCGTCGTTGGTGATTTATTGCTTATTTATTCGGAAGGGCGTTTCCGTATGTGGGAAAGGAGGGAGTTAGCTTCTTTGATATTCTGATAAAGATGTATGGGAAATATTTAGATTTCGGGACTGCACTTGAACCGCAAACTTGTTATGTTTCACTAGATAAATCAAACCGGAATTTGGATATTCTGAAATTTTGCTTGGCTCTTGGCAAGATACAAAGAAAATTTAAACAATAATATATCCGCAGTTTTCTCTTCACTTTTAAAATTTACCTCTAATAAGTCATCAAACGGTAGAGTTTTTTAGGTAACGACTTTTGCTTCATTTACTCCATACCAGAGGCTAATTTTAAAATTAATGTATATTTCTCTACATAATTTTTTATTAAATACACTTATAATTATTGCATATAATCTCGTTTCTATTGAATTTGCTAAAATCATATAATAAATCCTCTAAATAGAGTTAATATATCGGCTTTCTAGTTTCAAGGAGACGGAGGAGATAGGGAGTATCAACCATATTCACAGGATTCTGGTCCCAGGTCTTCTAAAGAAAATGCACTTAACCCAAAAGACATCGAGTTTTAGTGAAACTAACGTGCTCCATTATGTAAAATCGGTGCTTATCGACATGTCTTTAAACCGTTCCAAACTTTGTGTTGAAACAAGTGAGTTAAAGTGAACTTCTATAATCCCTTAATCGTATTAAATTTATGTACCTTTTTATTAAAAAGGTAACATAAAATGTAGGATATTGAATCTTGTAAAGTTATTCCTTAGGGTGAAATACATAATTCGGCATGATTTAGACAATCTCAAACTCTAGGAAGCTCTAACTGAGCAACAAATATATACTGCAGTGTCTCTGGTGAGAGGTTCGAGAGTTAGAGCCCCGAAAATGGCTAGTTTTGACACTAGATAGATATCTAGGTCGAATTCAGTAGCTACACTCTCTGGAAGAGAATTCTATTGCTATGTGCTTCGATTGGTAGTAGAAATTCGAACGCCAGGGTACTACATTAATGAAATATGTGAGCTACTCTAAGCAGCGGGCTACGGATCAGACACGATCTTTCCCTCCTCATTTTTGTCTCCTCTCTCCTTACTCGCATGCATTTACACTTACAGTCACTACACTACCACACATGTCGAGCTTGCTCCGGATGGGACGGTGCCCCTTCAACGGATATAGATGAAGGGGGAAACCCACGCATGCAGACATGTAAGATAGTGCCAGATCTCTTTTCACCAGGGATAAACGTCTCCAAATCCCGGAAGACAACATGCTCTGAACTTACGGAACTGTCGACCACAGCAGTTGATGCGCCAGGAAATACAGAGTAATTAATAAATCAGACGCAGTGTCATCGTTCTTCATTTGCGACGTTTAAATATAAACTTTTTAAAGCGCATTGCGCAAATCAAGATTCAATTTAAATTAAGATGTTGTTAGAAAGATTGATAACTTTGATAACTAAGATACTGAGACACGGGTGTTGACTGGGAATATTATTATTTAATAACTTATGTACTTTTGGATTGCCTAGCAATGATAAGAGAGTTTAGCTGTCATTAAACGGAGATTATCGTTTTTCTGTCCATTGACTGCTACTCAATTGACGATAACAACTAAAGAAACAAAAAGTACTGTAACTACTAAATACATAAAGATTCCTAGATAGGACAAGAAGAGCTTGATTTTTCATTCGTTCAAGCTATTAATTAAGCTAAATATTATATTATAGCTATTATATAATAGCTATTAATTAAGCTATAATAAAGCTCATGTTATTGTGAAAATAATTCAATTATTTATTTCCTTTTCTATAAATTTTATAATTAAGTATCTTATACATATTAGAACTGAAGATGGCCGCAATGCGACCGAAAAAGGTTTTGTGCGCCATTAAAGAACTATAAAGGGGTGGCATCTGAGCATTTTGTTGGTGAGAACGCAATAAACCACACCATTTCCTACTATTGTCTTCAAATGAGTAAAGTTTGCAGCTTAAAGGAGTATTCAATTAGTAGACAACGCATTTTCAAATACTTGTTCATTTGAGTGATTATCCCAGATAGCAATCGTTACGGAATTACGACAAGTGTGATGTAGTGTATTAATACATGGAATGTTTATTATAATACGTATAATTATTACGTTTATTATAATACGTAAATATTATAATAGATGTTATATCTCCACCAAGCGAAGAATGAAGAAGATAATTGCGGCGTGTCGTAGAACTAACAGTGTAAATACAGGTCTATATAGTCAGTTTCGCTAAAAAAAAAGTCGCGAGGAGCATGAAGCGAGTTGTTTATCGGTGTAGCTTTGGGAAATATTAGTTCTCGTCGAGGTGTGACACTTCGCGGGCAGGCAAGACGACTTGCATATAATGTTATTAAATTTTGTAATAGTGAAAAAGGCAGGCCTAAAATACCTCCAAGAATCACAATCAAACCTGCAGTAGCAGGAAACTTAAAGTTAAGTGAAGCTGAGAGACAGGAGTTTTTGATAACATCACCGAAACGATCAAAAGTGACACCAAAAAGAAAATTGTTATGGATGAAATGAAATGTTATGGTTGAAGTCAAACATATTGTATCCTTCTTCATTCATCTTTTTTTATACTTTATGCGATTTGTGAGGTATGCAATAAAGTACCAAAACATTAAATTTACTGTCATAAATATTTAAAATATTCTTCATTACGGTGGTAGTTGCTTTTTACATAATAAGGATTTGATTTGGTATATATTCTGAGAAACTATTTAAGTTAAATTAAATGATTTACAAGTATTTGAATGTTACATTACAAATTTTCTACTCATCAAAGGAATTCAATCAAAATTGAATCATTCTGCAGAGAAAAATAAAATTTTATTTCTTTCAATATGAGGTGCAGACATATACCAAATACAGTCCAAATACAGTTAAAATATTAATTGGAATGATATCAGATTTGTAACGAAATAAATCGCCCTTTTCCCGAAATAGTTTGGCAGGGTTCCATTTTGAATTTGATTTGAGTGTCCTAATATCTCCATCTCTGTCGTTTTGGCTATAAACACAGACAATGGCGCGCTCCTGTAAACATCATTCTCAACTTGGTCGAGTTATACGTGATGTGTAAAGTATTATCAACAAACGTCATGTACAGTTTTCATTTTTCGCCTTTGCGCTTGTTCACACGTCGATCGTGACTACTTGGATCGAGTAGATATAGAGATAATTCATATCAACATGAAATATACATAACCCTAAAACCTAGGAACATGCAGAAGTAGATCTAGTAAATTAAGAGAATGATTAAAAATTAGTCTGTAAAGAGACATAACGCTCTCTTCATTATAAAGTACCCTACTTATTTTTCTTGTTTTCTTAGAATATCGTAGTAGTAAAACTCAAAGTACACGATTTACTAATAATTTGTGTCTAAGGACTGGAATCGCTGAACTTGACGTCGCCTTCACTTTCCAAGGCACCGTGACCCATCTATTGAAAAAGTAGAAGGTTATGCATATATCATAATAATACTTAAGTTATAAGATAAAAATTTGGAACTAATCGGACTCTTAAGAAATTTTATTTGTGAAAAAATTTCAAACTGAAGTGTTAATATTCAAATTGAATCCAGGGGCTGTATGTTCCCCCATAGTGTCATTAGGTAACTTCTTTTCATATTGGAACTATTAATAAAATGACACAGCGCACGTACTAAATGTGGGCTTGTTTGTTAAAAAAATGTAAAGCAGCTCCACGATTAGATTAGTTTTGGTGGCACCCAAGGAGGCGCCGGATTCAGAGCTATGTTAGTTTAGCCATTAAGTTAATAAGCAGATGAAAAGCCAGGTAGGCTGGTGATATTGGTGAGAAAAGTTATGACATGTGAGAAAGGCTGAGTTGTAAGTTACGGCAGTCTGCATCAACGAGTATATAGGTAATGACCTGCGAATAATTGCAAGTCTTTTCGACGTTTAAGCATAATAGTAAGTAAACTAGCTGAACCCCTGCGATCACGTCGCATAAAAGGAAGAACTGTACAAACGTTATAAGAGAAAAGTACAACATTATGCACCATTAGGAAATTGGAAAACCTCAAAACATTATTGTATGTTGTTCAGAACGTATTTCTCCAGACTGATGAAAGGGAGTCACAGAGTCTGGAACAATAACATCTCCATTCACTTTAAACAGAGTGTTAAACTCGTTTATGAAAATGAACTAGAAATCATTTATATTTACCACAATATGCACTTACAGGTTGCTGTGGATTCCAGCTGGGAATTCTGACATTCACATTAATTTATAAACGTAAAGTATTGCAGGTAATTATAAAAACTGAATTATTTTTTCTAAAGGTCTATGTGAGTCAAACTATTGCTGGGCATAATGTTTATATAAACTCCCACATCTTTGCATTTAAAAACACTCGGTTCTCCGAACTCAACAAACTTTTTATCATCGCTTCGCTAACTAAGGTCCGATTAAATTAAGAAGGTGATTGACATTTGTGAGTGGAGGGGAGTGACGTTGCCAGGTCGCAAACCACTGAGCACGTGTTACCGGGACACGAAAACAAACACTTCAAAAAATACGTGTAAAAGTGTAAAAAAGCCTAACCTCAACGCAACTCATCACAACACAGTACACATTGCGCGCGCAGCACAGACAGAAACGCGGGCGGCGCGGCGGCAGGGAAGTCTCTGTGCGATGCTCAACGTTCCCTTGTTCGGCAGTGGCAACTGAGCAACCTGACACGTCACATTTTGTCTCTGTGGTTGGCAGCTGCCTTGGAAACGGGAGAGGCGTCCTGACGTCACACAGAACTGTCAATCACCTTCTTAATTTAATCGGACCTTATAACCTCAAACGCACTGATAAATCAAACCAAGATATGTGTCTCAGGGCATCAACTGATATCGCTGCACTGTCTCTGAACGGTTGGTCCTAGGTTCGAATCCCAACGGTGGCAGGTTTCGCCACTAGCCAGATGGCTTGATCGAGTTCAGTCTCTGTCTGGAACCGAATTTTAGCGGCCGGCTGCTCTGATTGGCAGTTTTCCGTGGTTCCTCCGATCAATACCAGACGAATTTGGGAGAAGTACCCTACCAAACGGCACACGGAACGCGCGCGATCTTTCCTTCCCATTCCTTGACCTATCCTCACTCCTCACATATCCACTTACATCCACTCTACAATTACACACGCCGGAGGCGGTCGGGAGCTTACAGCTTGTCCCAGGTGGGGCGATGCTCGCTGGTGGGAGTTACCTGGTTCGGGAAAATCCGCCAGCCGGCGGTAGGTCAGCGTCGGGGTCTCGCTAACCCAGGGGCAAGATCACGGACACCTCCCGGGAACAAAACACCGCACTACACTTACGGGACTAATGGCCTCAGCAGTTGACGTGCTCGGAATCACTATTAATAAATCATTAATTGATCAAATTTAACACGCATGGAAAAACAACCACATACCATCTATACCGTATGGTTTTTCTTGAAATCGTGATGACAAACCACGGCAGATTAGAGTTCATTCTATTAATTTTGAGATATTGAATTTGGTAAATTTCGACAGATTAATACTAGCAAGCGATAAAAAATCTAGAACCCACCTTTTTTTCTTTGAAAGCAAAACTGATCGAAATTTGATTGAGTAGAAAGCCTAACCTCCTTTCTAAGCGAAAATATTGAGTTGTTTAAGTATAAAGATAAACAATTAATTACATCAGTAGTTCTATAGAAACCGCTGCTATATTTTTAAAGATATTATTTACTGATTTAAAACAGTAAATGACCAACAAGTAGTGGTAAATCTCGGTGAAACAATAGTTTAAGAGATAACTATTTTCCGAAGTATCGCCCCGCCAAAATTCTATAGTATTAAACAGGCATTAAGGGCTTACCCAAGAAATGTTAGAACCACTGGGCAAGAATGTAAATAACGCTATGTATGTATAAAGGAAGAGAAGTAGAACCCCTCTTCAAATAAAATGCACGGTTAATGGTGTATAGACGAGCACAACGCATTCGCTGTAAGACATTTGCTTTTAATAAACTTCAGTTCTTAATAACACAATCGAATGATAGGTGAACAAACAGAAGAAACTCTGTAACCCGAATTTTAAGTGAAAAGAAAAGATTCAAGTTACTGATTACTTGAACGTATCAGTGTTCGAGTTGCTGACTTCTAATAAGGAAGAATGAAAAAGAAAATTGGGAAGGTATCAATTCGAAATATCTTCCAATTCGATATATTTAAAATTGGAAATATCAGTGAATTTTAAGTATCAATGAATTAAAATCAATAAATTTGAATTACTGTAGTCAGCATTCTTACCCTTTATTTTTACAACAAATTTACGCAAAAACGTATTCTACCCTGACGTTAAAAAAAATCATCAGTTCGGATGAAGCCAGAGGTGCAGAACGAGAGAAGTCGGAAGTTGCGTACTTACTTTATCTGCTCCCATGTCTCTCGCCGAACGTCTTGAGCACGAGCAGTTCCAGGGCGTAGTTGACGAAGCCGTACTGCAAGCAAACAGAGAGCCCGTCAGGCGGCCGCCCCACTTGGCAGGCCTCGACGCCGCGCCGCGCGGCGCCGCCCACTGCTCAGTATGCCGCTCCCGCGCGCACTTCATGGCTCAACTCCCGAAAAGATCTCTTTAAAGCGGTGCCTCTCCGCACGCGAGCCCCGCCACCCGAGGGGCTCGCGCCTTCTGGACACGCGTGGGAAACACGTGGAAACACGGGGGACACACACGTGGAAAGTGTTTTTGTACTTTATTTATTCCTCGTGAAAATGGTGGTGACGTGTTTTCGTTAGTATCTAAAAGTCAGAAAAATGTTTAATGATATTTCAATATTTATTTGTGAAGACTGGTTGTGACACGTGAGCAAGAAGCGGAGTGCATTTTATTTAGGATCAGGGAATTTCGTGGTGAAGTGTTTTCATTTGGGTTTGAAGTTTAAAATCACTTCATAATTGTTTCAATTTTAATTTTTGATTATTAGTTATAGTACTCTGACAAGGAAGCAGAGTTTATATTATTTGAGATCATATAATTTGAAGGTGACTTGAGTTTATTTGGATTTATTCCAAAAACTGTGAGATATTTTTAATTGTGATTTGGAATTCAGCAGAAATGATCTGACACAAGTGGTTTTTGCTTAAACTCACGATATATTGTGGTCATGTGTTAGTTTATATTTTAAAACTTTCAATTTAAAACGGAATGGGATGTGTTTTCAAAAGGATTTAAATGGAAATTTTAGAATGGATTTTAATAATGGCCTGAAACCTAATTAACGATTCTTACCCAAAATACGGGTGTCTAACGTAGCAATAGGTTCTTTATTCGTGATTCCGGACAATCGTGAAGAATTAATTTTAGTAGGGTTTTGCTAACAATTTTAGAAGAATCTTAAATCACGGTTTAAAACTTAATTAGTGACGATTAACTTAGATGCAGAGTGAAGGAAGAAAATATATTTTATTTATTCACCTGGAATACTGTGACGGACGTGTTTTCATTAGTATGTAAGTGGTTATTACAGAAAAAACACAAAGCCCATTTAAATGTTATTTATTGATAATTTTATTCGTTTTCTAACTTTCGGCGTTGGTGCAAAGATTTTTTTTGTTTTTCGAATGTGTTTTTAGAAGTTTGTATTGATGATTTGAATCTAAGTCAGTCCTATTTGATCTGTTTGTGGAATTTTTATGAGAGGCTCATCTCATTTGTACTAAAAATCTTTTTTAGAAGAATTGTAAATGAAGGTGCGAATCTTACTTCGAAATAGCTAGCATATTTAGAGAATTTTCTGTGAGACGTTAAATGTTTAGAACAAAATCTTAATCATGCTTTAAAATAATAATTAACAGTAATTTTAAAATAATAAACGATGATGTAAGTCATAGAGATGATCTGATCAATTTAGTGAATTTTCTGCGTAGTCTTTAATAATCAATTATCTTTAAAGTGTTCATTTTATAATAGTAATGATTTGAGAAATAATTTTGTTCAGTAGAACTATAGGGGAGTTTTAATTTTGCCTTTAAAAGAGCAATTTTGAAAGGACGAGATAATTTTAATTATATATATATCAATGGATGAGTTAGTCTGTAAAAGTTCAATTATTTCATGATGCTTAAAAATAATAACTCCAGAATAATTTTTTGGCACCTGTTCTGAGTCTAAGAGACGGTTTTGAAATGTCAAGTAAATTTAGTCTTGGAGAATCAATTTAATTAGTCTCTGAAACAACATTTTAGATATTGGAGTGATTTCAGTATCTCACAAAACAAAAACTAATGGTAGTAAAATAACACATGCTTTCTCTGTCATTTGAAATGGTAATGTAATATTATTAATATTGCAATATTCTTTTTAGGAATACTTAAGC
>JAHLJT010005730.1:0-12365 GCA_031308135.1 Acheta domesticus
TGGGAGGTGAGCACTACGGTGCTTTCTCTACGTTTGTGTTTACCGCACCGTGCGTTGGGGATCGACCTCGCTTAACCTTGTTTCTCCTCATACGCTCCACTCTCCTCTCTTCTTTTCTGCTCGTGGC
Source organism: Acheta domesticus (assembly GCA_031308135.1). Taxonomy (NCBI): domain Eukaryota; kingdom Metazoa; phylum Arthropoda; class Insecta; order Orthoptera; family Gryllidae; genus Acheta; species Acheta domesticus. The sequence goes on from JAHLJT010005730.1 coordinate 128, forward strand.
AAAGTGCGAGAGAGGCAGAGAGAGAAGACAAAGTGAGAGGACGGAAGAGAGACTCCAGCGAACGAGTAAATAAAAACGGCGCGTCTCTTCGTGGTAAAATATTTTTGCCTTAGATCTTTCGCCGAATCCACTCGAAGCCTGATAAAAGTTGTGGCTTTAGACACTATCCTTTTGAGATTCTTTTCGATACTTTCTTTGGTGGTGTTGGCGGAGGAGAAGAAGGAGATGGAAAGGGAAATTTTGTCACGTTGGGGAGTTGAAATCGACTTTAGCGCGGGTGTCACTCTGGTTTCTTACAAAAGTATGTGTATCGATTCACGTGCAGAGGAAGATGTGTGGGAAAAAAGGGATACAAAGTCTCCGGAAAGAAACCGCACAACTGTGCACGAACTGCGGGTTTTGCTGGAATGTAGAGGGAAGAAAAGAATGAACTTCTCAACATTCTCGAGGTTTCAGAGATAGAAGTCAGATATAAGCATTGAAAGAACGAGACGTAGTTGTTCAGGATATAACTGAACCTTATTTCAAACTGTGACAATATGAAAATGTATACTATTTGAAGTAATGCTTCCTTTTCTTAATACAAAACTGTAAGTCGGGGTAATTTAAAACAAAATATTACAGCTTCATTTTGTGGCAATATCCTACTATTTCAAAAATATAGAAACATGACCTAGGTAATTATAAACAGACAAAAAAACCTTTAAAATTTAATTTTTTGATAGCTTAAATTTATTGATATCATCATTGCGAAACATATGAATATCAATGAATTATGACCCACTAGTGGAAATGGAATATATGACCCACTAGTGACGTTTCTTATTTGAATTGACACGTATAAACATTATCTATTAAAAATATATTTCCTACATATATTTCATCATATCAAATTGTAGAATATTTAGAGGTATGTTAAAAATTACAACTGCATTTTTCATGTTAGGCAACAAAATATTTTAACATTCAAATTACGTATTGTGTGAACCTGGTAGTTGTTGACATTTATTGCAGTATTTAATTATACATATACATTTTAGCTCAATTTTTGTTTTTCGACAAAAGAAAAAATCATCTTAATGTCTACCACTTTCAACGAGTGAAATGGAAACAAAATTATTCACAGTAATTGTAACTTGGATAGTCACACTGCAATTGAAATTGTCAATGCGTGTAAATGGCCTGTGGTCTTTATTACAACATGTGTGCAATACGAGTGTCATAATACCCACAATGCCCACCACAGTCCTAATCTACGCAGTATATTCAATGTTCCCTGGCAACTACATTTTATTTCCAGTAAAAGTCTGATTCGTATGAGGTTGTATTTTAAACCTCTCGCAAAAACGCAAGACGAGATGCACACATTCAGTTTTTTATGTCATATTCTGGCCATCTTTGAGTGGTGGTTTACAGCCGTTCTCCCATATCTCGCCTGGGATTCAATATAAACTGTGGTAATATTGACCAACAGTATTTTGTGTGCCCATTTCTGGCTAGAGTTAATGAACGAGTAATAAATGACGAGACCTCTAAAATTAGCTCGACCTCTACTGGTTAGCTGGGCGAAACGTAGCAATTGGGCCTCGTATTGGGGTGGTTTAGAGATTCAAAATGAAGCCCGCGTGATTGCAGTATTCATGATTTCACTCATTTACGTAAGTAATTGATGCACCTAACCCTTGCTTCTTTTTGTAATCTGTGTTCGTCATGGTGCTTGTGCGAGTGTTTTGACACTGCTTGCATTTTCTGAACCATCGTTTTCATCTGAATTTTTTGTCAAATACAAGAGATGAAAAATAATGCAGTTCGTCAATAGTAGTAATTCTGTATTAACGCGTATACTATGCATGTACAATATTTTTCAGCCATTGCCAGATGACATTAAACGATTAAAATCGATACACAAGTTTTGAGTACCAAAAACATTACTGTAGCGTAATTGTTCCTGCACGATTGAGACTTTACCGAGCATAAAAATGAAAGTAATATTGATTTTAACAAGGCTGTGTAATCTATTTGTTACCATTTGAAAAATTGGACTGCATAATTCTAAAAAAACAACAAAATATTCATGTCAAATACCTCAACTTCTGAGGCAATGTCTCGTTCAGGTTTTTCGTCCAGTTCCCGGATTTTTTGAGCAAAAGCTGAGATGACCACGTGTCTTGCTTTTATGTGAACTATAAGTTTTTAAACAGTTCTTTTCTCACAAACTCCTCCAAATTTTTTCTTTAAATTCTTTCCCTCTTAAAGAACAACTGATGCTTACAAAATGAACAAGTCAAATTTTCGTTGGTTTCTGAATTTTTTTAAAATTGCAAAAGTTTAAAAACAATGCCAGAAAAGATGTGGTGTTGTAGCACCACTACTTTTGTTTTATATAATCTGCATTTTTACAATAAAAATGACCTTAATAATTGTAATATGATTTATAATAAATTTGTTTGTTAATGAACCAGCTAGCAATACACAAACAGTATAGGAGAGCTATTGTCTAAAACGCTAGTTTGTGACTTGGGTGTCCAAATACAACATCATAGAAAATGCGGAGGAACGTGTGAGGTTAGTTCTCACAAAACGGAAGTAGTAAAGAGAAAATATTGAGAGAATTATTTCGTAATTTAAACAACTATTTAAGATGACTGGGAATACAGTAAGGACGTCCATAGATGGGTTTTAGTTTGAACGAGATTTCAAGAGAGGCTGGGTAAATATTACCAAAGACATTTCTACAAGTCTTTAAGAGCGAACCGGTTAGAATATAGACCTGCAAGTGGTATCTATTGATTGTTGAGAGAGGTAAGTTATTTTGAGATACAAGCAGAAGAGGAAGGCTTTTGTGTGAACAGTGGAGACAAAAGCGAAAACGAAAACAAAAAAAAAATGTGTTTGAAGTACTAAAGACATGAGTGGCTTGGAAGGGCACCAGGGAAGGAACCGAAGAAATTGAGTGTCGGAGAAAAGGTGCCTCGAGAAAGGAAACTGGAAAATTACAGGACGCAAAGGGTTGTCGCGAAATGTGACTTTAAAAGTGCTCATTGACAGTACATTACTATATACGTTTTGTGTGTACATTTTTAATGGATGAATTTGAGGAAAAATATTGTTAAAATTAAAGTGGAGACAACAGTGAGTTAATAAATATACATTTCTTCCAGAAATTCTTATACGGAGAAAAATATTTGTGATCCGAAAATGGAAAAATCAATTCATTGGTGACTAATCAACATCTTACTACTCCAATATTCAATTACTATACTAATCAACAACTAAATATTCCCGGACAACAATGTAAATTTGAATGCTTAAAACCCGTCTATTCATTATTCATAATTTTTGGTTTGGTCACTTTATACCCTTGTGGTTCTCTCGTCGCCCCACCCATCTTGCTTTCGTAAACCTCCCCTTTCCTCGAATCCCCAAACATTCCGGACCGTCGCCCTTCCCAAATTTACTTTTTTACGTTTTTCAATGAATTAATTTGTATATTAATTTTGAAGATTGTCATGGTCTTTAACAAAGAAATCTTAAGAGACTGACAGCATAGTTACTCGAAATGAATATGCGAAATACCTCTATCCACGATCTTGCAGATTAAATTCTATAAATGTATCAAAAAATTATGTAATGCACAGAAAAAAGAATTCACATAAATACTAAAACACAGATCTACAATATGTACTTTTCTGAAATTCTGAAATTGATGTTTGAAGAGACGTTCAAGATTGAGAATTTTGCCAGGATGTCTGGAAGAGGATGTAGAGGGAGAAATCGAATTGCGACCTGGGAAAAGGGAAAGGAAAAGTTTCTTGTGCGCGTCTGTAGCGCCCGAGAGACGGTTGAACATGTACGGTGACGTGTGGAGATCGCAAGCTAGAGCGGAGCCGCGAGACGCTCTCGCCTGCCGGAGTCGGGGGCGGCCGTGGGTAGGAGAGGCGTCGAATACTGTGCAAAGGCTGAGACGCGGTGTATGGTTTTCGTTGACTGATTAATGATACCGGGCGTGTTCACTGCTAAGGTTATTAGACACGTAAGTGTAGCGCATGTTTTCCTCGAGAGGCGGTGGGCGGTGATCTTCCCTCGCTGGATGTTGAGATCCGGCGCCGACCCCTAACACTGTTTCCTGCAACCAGATATCTCTTACAGAGGAATACTGCCCCAGCTGGGTCAAGCTCTAAGCTCCTGATCGGTCACCCGGGAGTGTCGTGTAGTGCATGGAAGTCTAAGTAAGGTGTGAGGATAGGACAAGGAACAGAAAGGAAAAACTGTTGCTCGCGATGCGTGTCCCGTTTGTTAGGATACTTATCCGGCATTCGCCTAGTATTGATCGCAGAAACCTCGTAAAACTACCAATCAGAGCAGGCAGCCGCTAGAATTCTCCTCCAAACAGCGACTGAACTCGACGTAGATGTCTAGCTACTGTCGAAAATTCTACCCCCGTCGGGACTCAAAACTAGGACCTCCAGGTCAGAGCACTGCAGCAACAATTGATTCCCTGAACCACCTTTGTTGGTGCAGAGTGTGGTGGCAACCGATGGGTTTCGAATTAGGAGGGAGGGCTTACAGATTTAAACAGTCGCATTCATTTTTGTCTCTCAGAATATTTGTCTGTCAGACTATTTCTTCAATGAGGACAAACTAGCATGTAATGTAAGATAGATTTGCAAACAACGCGATTTTAATATTGTCTTACAATTTTCACGTTGGTAACGGATGATGCAATTGTGCTCACGAAAAGAAGGTAAAAAAAATTGTTTGCAGTAAACATGACAATAATTTATGAAATCAGATAAACAGGTCTATATTCTCGGCGAAGCAAATTGTTGCGGATTCTGCCGAACGAAACTCTAATACGAGTAGCAACAAGTTGCTTCCACCCAACCCCCACTCTTCGTCCTAGCCAGCCATTTCCACCACGTACCAGCTATTGACGGCGATGCGAAAATCCGCGGTGCGGTCCATTCTAAAAAACATCGGTCATTCGTTACAGGGGAGCATGAAATTAAATTCATTCTCAAAACTTCGCTTCCAGTGACCTGAAGGAGCAGCCGCCACTAATGACGCAGATCTCGGAACATGAAGGAGCGCGGAGCGTGGAGTGGACGAGGAGCTGTACTGGACAAGGAGCTCAGAAAGGGCGAGGTCTGGGATGTGACGAGAGACAAGTCAGGGGCAAGAGCGAGGCAGGAGATAAAAGCGGGACAGCGCGGGGTGGGTGATAGAATAGAATAGAATATTTCTTTTGCTACTTAGGAATACATGGAATACTTCCGGTGGTAGCGTTTTCTAAGCAATTACTCAACACCAAACAAACAACTACACAAATACAACAAATACACAAAACAAACATCAAACAACTACACAGAATTGACAAATACACAAAAAAACTTCAAACAACATTAAAATATTCACATGTTACAAAATTCTTATATCAACCCTATCATGGTAAAACTTACCTTAATATAAAATAAGAATAATACAAAATATTAATTTTAATGTTAACGTATTCTAAAAAATTACAATTTATTAATCTAATTTTAAAGTTTTTGATATTCTGAGTGTTTTACACATTCTGATGTGTGAGGCTCCGTGGGGAGAGGCGCGCTTTGAGAGGATGAGGCAACTGGGTGTGAGGAACGATGTACGGAGAGCGGGAAGGAATGCGTGGGGAGCCAGGTGCGGTACGTCGGGTGCGAGAAGAAAGGAGTGGGGCGTGGAGAACGGGGAGCGGGCACGGGGAACTGAGAGCAAAGCAAGGGGAGTGGGGATTGACTGATTGGTTAGTGATTCCGTGCGCGTCAACGGGTAAGGTCATTGGTCCCGTAAGTGTAGTAGATGTTTTCCTCAGCAGCAGCAGCAGCAGCAGCAGCAGCAGCAGGAGGAGGAGGGTGGTGGTGGTGGTGGTGGTGGTGGTGGTGATCTTCCTCACGCTGAACGGCAAGATCTGCCGCCGACCTACCGTCGGTCGTCTAGCGGACTTTTCGCGAACCGGGAGTGGGGAGGAAGCTGTGAGGAGCGAGGTGGGGGGAAGCGGGGTTCGGGAAGTGAGGCGTAGGGAACAGAGCGCGGGGAACGAGGAGCGGGGAGCGAGGAGCCAGGAGCAGGCAAGGGGAGCGCGACGCGGGGAGTGCAGAATGAGGCGCGGGAAGTGTGGTGAGGGAATAGAAGCCTGAGGAGCGGGCAGGAACGGAAGAGGAGTGGATCGCAGGAAAAACGCTACGCGGGGAGCGAAAAGAAAGTCATAGGAAGCAGGGTGCGGCGAGAGGCGTGGGAAGTGGACCGCGGAAAGTGGAGGCGCGACGCGTGGTGAGCCGCGGCGGGAACGTGGGCGAGGGGAGCGGAGCGCGAAACGGGGTGTAGGGCACGAAGGTGTGGCAGGCAGGGCGCAGCAGGGGGGGGGCGGAGAGCGTAACATTCACGTGGGGGCGAAGTAGGGCGGGGGGCGGACGTTGCAGGCGGGGCGGACGTTGTAGGCGGGGGTGGGCATTGTAGGCCGGCGGGCAGGCGGGCAGGCGGGCATTATGGGCGGGCGGGCGTAGAGGGCGGGCGTAGCAGGCGGGCGGGCGGGTGTGCATAGCAGGCGGTGGGCGGGCGTAGTAGGTGGCGTAGCAGGCGGGCGGGCGGGTGGGCATAGCAGGCGGTGGGCGGGCGTAGTAGGCGGGCGAGCATAGCAGGCGGGCATAGTAGGCGGGCAGGCGGGCGTAGCAAGCGGGTTCGCTGGAGGGCGGGTGGGAGGGTGAGGCGGGGGGGGGGGCATGACGCGCGACGGAGCGCGTGGCGCCGCGCGCTCCCAGCCATGTCAACACGCGGCTCCGCGCTGGCACTCGATGCGCGCGGGCGCGGGCGCAAAGCCATTCGGATTGCATTAATGTTAAACTCCTCCTGATTCCCTCGATATCACCTCGAGGGGGGGTGCATTTCCATGTAGATATCGAGCGCGTCACCGACACGGCCCGCCTCTCCACGGCCGCTCTGCTAGGAGCGCCGCGTCCCAGCTACCAGCCCTCCCCCGCCCCGCCCCGCCTCACCACCCCTCACGTCGCGTCAGGCCGGGACGAGCCTGTCGAGATCATTTCGATTCGCATACGCAACGGCACGCTTTCACTGCACCCCGCGTCGCTTCGCCCGGCTCCACCGCCATTCATCCCGTTCCATCCTGCTCCCCCTCGCTACGTTACACTCCGCGGTCCGTTGTTCGCCATCTTGCTTCTTCAAAAATGCTTTATCGAAACGTTTACCCATCGCATCATTCATCGGGAGAGGTGGCTCAGGGTATCAACTGATGTCACTGCAGTGCCTCTGACCGGGGGGTTCTAAGTTCGAGTCACGACGGTGACAGGATTTTCGACACCAGCTAGTCGGCTAGGTCGAATTCAGTTGCTGTCTGGAGGAGAATTCTAGCGGCCGGCTGCTGTGTTCGCTAGATTTCTGAAGTTTCTCCGATCAACACTAGGCCAATGCCGGGGCAGTATCCTAACAAACGAGCCACGGACCGCGCGCGATCTTTTTCTTCCTCTTCCTGATCCTATTCTCTCCACATACACACAGAGTTACACTTAAACACACTTGCCCTACACTACCACACATGCCAGGAGACCGGTCAGCTTAGAGCTTTTCCCGGCCGGGGCGGTGCCCTACAGGTGGAAATACCTGGTTTGGGGAAATCCTCGCTAGTCGAAGGTAGGTTGGCGCCGGATCTCGCCATCCAGCTGGGGAAGATAACCGCCACTTCCATGCACAAAACATGCACAACACTTATCGCCCTAATAAACGTAGATGATTTTGTGCCCGGAATCACTAACAATCAATCAATTGCATCATTCTTTTTTTATTCTTGCCTTTTCCCGTTTCTACGGGGTGGGCGCTAATAAGGTTAGGCTCATTTTTATTAATTTTACGCACTCTCCATTTTCATACTGATTTGGCGATGATTTTACGGCCAGGTGCCCTTTCTGACGTCAACCACAGGGGGCACACAAGCACATTACACATAGACAAACCCACAGTCACGAAACATGATCCCCAATTACAACAACCCACGATCGTTCGCTCCGACATCGTCACGGCGCTACTGTCACAGCAATATCAACTGCCTGGATCGGCACCCATCGCAACGTTGTAATTCCGCTGATTCAACCGGCTGGCCATAGTCTCCCGTCTCGCTTTACCGCTAACCCTTGGGTTTCTCCTCAACTTTCCGCCCTCTGCTCCGGCTTTTGTCTCCACCCAGCGTTATCGCATCCTTTGCTCACCTCTTATCCACCTCTAGGTGGAAGTGTCCCTCTATACTTTAACGCCAACTTCTCTGTCATCGCTTTCCCCGACTTCCGTGTTGTCTTTCATACATTTCCACTTTCATACTCTCGTCTCATCGCTCTGCTGCATACACCGCCTTCACGATTTATGCATATTCGTCATTGTTTATTACAAAACAAATGCCTTTTTCAGTACTAAATGATATTTTTATTTTGTGTTTCCAGATGCATTAACTACTTTGGTCATTATTCGCGTAATTATAACACGAGAGAGCTGTTATAACACGAGAGATAGAGATCTTTCTTTTCTGCTGGATTTGGAGTCGTTCTATGGTGGTCGACCTTCAGTGTTTTTTCTTCCTCTAGAGTATCTCATCGGCGTATCTCCACCAGACGGGACAAGCTCTTATCTCCATACTGATCTCCGGACATATGTGGTAGTGTAGTGTGAGTGTAAGTACGCTTGTCTAAGGGGAGATGGAACCAAAATGAAGCACAGATCTGGAGCGGGACATGGCCCTTTTATTAGGGTACTGCTCCGGCATTAGCCTAGTATGGACAGGAGAAACCACGGAAAATTTCTATTGAAGCACCCGTCCGCTGGAATTGTGTACTATCTACATACATAGATAGATATTTGTGTCGAAAATCCGCCAACCTCGAAAATTGAACCTAATGTTTTCCGGTGCTGTACCTAGATGGATCAGCGATTTTAATGTGACGGTATGACTGATGATGGGATATAGATGAAATGATAGGAGAAGCGGGACCATATGAGAAAACGTTCAATATACCAGCGTTGTCCACAACTAATCCCACATCTTCTACCCGGAGTCTGAATCCCGGATTCCACACTTGGAAAGCAAGCACGCAAGCCGCTGCGTTAGGGGTCCACGCACACGCGAACGCGATGTTGACGGTCGCCACGCACACGTCCCTGCCACTTTTCCTGAGTCCCTCTCCCCTCCCTCACAGGCCGCGCCTCACACTCTCCCCGTCCGCGCCAGCCGTCCAGACCTGTTAGCTGCAGCCGCTTCCCATGCCTGTTGCCTCCACCTGCTGTTCTGCTCGCTCGGGCCAGCGTCCTCCACTGTTTTCGACTGTTCCCTTTCCAATGCTTTTGAATCGAATGTCTCTTCTGTATTTCTGTTTCCGTTTTATTTTAATCTGTCACTTGGTTTTCTCCACAGATTACCCTTTCCTTTCCTTCATTTGTACATATCCTACATTTACTACAATGGCCTCTTCCGTAAACTAAACTTGCCTCGTTGGTTACGAATCCTATTGTGTGACATTTTTATTTCTCCTGTACAGGTGCGTACACATCATGTCCTTCTCTACTTCTATTAATCTCTGGGACGTTTCTTCAGTTACCTCAAGTGGCGTCAAGGTCTTCTGCTGGTGGCAGTGGTAAGCTTCATGGCACCGTTGCATGCCACTAGCTTATCTGCGCAACTAGCGTTGGGAAAGGAAACTATTAGTAGTAACACCGCCGTTTTACAATAGTGATGGAATTGTCTCTTGTGACGAGGTGATAACCTGCGTGGAGGGACGATTTCGTCGTGTCACTTGCGCCACGGACTCCCACACGTAGCATCGACCTCGACAACACTGGTTACCTCCTTCAGTTGGTAGATCTGTCATTAGGTGTGTGGAAATACCATTTTACATGGTCCGGTCAAGGTCACTTTTTCTATTGTAAGTGGGAAGATCAATGCAAGTAACCGCACTCCATTATGGAATGATGGGGTAGACTGAATGCACGCTTAGGTACTCAGGGAAACATTTCGAGGTTATGCGAAACAATAAATATGAAGTTATTCAAACTCAGTCTGTACTTTAAACATACACTTATCGTCATAAAAAAAGCTGCACCTAGAAGGACGAGGCGGATTGCGATCATTATTGGCAGGCATGTAAAGGGTACCACGCATACAAAATGATTACACTTTCACATTTGTACGACCAATATTTATTGCGCTACACGGCCACAGATAGTACGTCTCTGTTCTTTCTTCTCCCCGTACACACACACACACACACACACACAATTGTCTGCACTCACTACCACACCGGTCGGAAGAGCAGTCGGGAGGTTATAACTTGTCCCGGCTGGGGCGGTGTTCATCTAAGAGAGATACCTGGAAAAACTCGGCAGGGGCGTGTACGTGGGCACCAGTACTCACGTTCCACCGGACGAGATACACCGCCATCTCCAGGGATATAATTTGCTCTACACTTACGGAAATAATGATCTCAGTAGTTGACATGCCAGCAATCGATGCTCACTTACTCGACTTTCGTTCATCCAGACACACTAGGGACGTTTTGCACAGGAAAGTACTGCAATTTCTAGTAATCTCACGACCACTCAATATCACTTTTACGCGTTTGCGCATGCGCAGAGACTAGATATTTGATAACTACTGCTGCAAAAAAGTCTCTAATACGCGCAGCCAGCTCCCGGCCTTCCTCATTCCGCAGCACGCTTGCGCACGTGCGGACTAACGGGCGCCCATGAGCACTCGCATCCTACAGGGCGCAATTAGGCGGCCCTACCCATTTGCCGCTAGCGGTCTCTCGGCCGGCAGCATCCTTTCCCCGTCGGCCGGCGCCGCCGCGATCTCCTCACGCACCTGCCTCTTCGCCGCGCGCAGCCTTTACGTCAGCGCGTTAAGGCGGAACGGCGCGCGTGTGCGACGGCGTGGGCGGAGCCGGTGGCAATAGTGATTGTGGCCGTGACCGTATCGGTGGCAGTGGTGACGGCGGGGGCGGCGGCGGAGGCGCAGGTGGAGGCGGAGGCGGCGGCAGCGATGGCGGCCGCGGAGGCGACGGCAGAGGCGTAGGTAGCGGATGCAGAGGTAGCGGCGACGGAGGCGGAGGTAGCGGTGGAGGCGGCGGCAGAGGCGGAGGCGTAGGTAGCGGAGGCGTAGGTAGCGGAGGCGTAGGTAGCGGAGGCGGAGATAGCGGAGGCGGAGGTGGCGGTGGTCGAGACGGCGGCGGAGGCGGCGCAGGTGGTGGTGACGGCGTCGCTTGCAGACGCGGTGGCAAAAATAAATTCGCTCCCTTCCCCCCACACACCCCCACGCCCTGCGCTGCCACAAGCAGCGCACCCCGGGGAAAGCGCCAAGTGTTTCATAATTTACTGCTGCGGAATAATAGACGTTCGGGTTGAGCGCGACGGGCAGGAAACGCGCATGTAACGGCCTCGTGCCGTTAAGCGTTTGAACGCGCCATTCCGTTCGCGCGTACGCCTCAACCTACCCCTTCCCCATCTCGCCGCCACTGGCGCTCTCCTTCCATTCGCGGCTCTTCTACTCCTTCTCCGCGCTCCCCCTCTGGAACAGATCTCATTCACGTTATTATATTGTCTCACTTCACGCCTGAAGTTCTCCGTTGTTTGCTTGATCTCAATCTTCTCCCCAGTTACCAATCTAGACTTTCTTCTCTTGCTTTTTTGTTCTTTTTTCCTCTCCACCTTGCTTCTCTTCCCATCCCTCTACTATTGGAGTCTCTGTAATCTGCCACTTCCCGCTTTCCCTTTCTCCCAATTTGCTCCTCTCTCCCGTTCTATACCTCTGTCCAGCTCTAGTTACCTAATACTTTTCTTTCCTCTTTTCTGTTTCTTCTCACCTATCGTTCATTGTCAGCCTCCCGCTCCAACTTCTCACCTTCGCCTCTACGCCTGGTTTGCCATTTTGACCCACTTCCATCCCTGTTACAGCTTGCACGCACGAACGTGCGGGCGTTAGGCGTTAAGTTATTACAAACCCGTTGGTAGCTCCATCAGAAATAATTACAGGGAAATAAATGTCTTTTTTGTGAGCTGTTAAGACCTCGGCCGTTCCTCCGCCCCCATCCCCGTGCAAAGGCACGGCGTAACGGCTTAAGGTTAATTAGTTTCGAGACGCAAAATACTGAAGTGATCCCGTCGAACAGCGAGCGTCAGTTATCTGAGCGTGTTCCTGTATGTCGGATTT
>JAHLJT010005731.1:0-28668 GCA_031308135.1 Acheta domesticus
ACAATTAGAGTTACAGTTTTTAAGAACCAGACTTATATATAAAACAAGTTCTAGTAAAGTTAATAAATTTTATTCCAGACCAAGTTTTAATTGCGACTACGGCTGAACAGACGTTAGAGCCTAATGGCCTTAGAGAGTATAAATATCCAAAATTACTTATAAAGACGTAAATTCGAATATAATGAGGGAAATTTGAAACTTTTAAACGTAGAATACATAGTCTAAAATTATTAAATTTTCTGCACATCATTTGACGATTCATTTACTCATCAAAACATCTTTAATGGCTACAAATTTTTTAAAAATATACATTCTCATCTAATGGTCAAAATAACTCAAAAATTTGAACCTAAATATTTTCTCATGAAATAAATAATATAAATAATAAATTAAATATAAATAAATAGAATCATTTCTCATTTCTGCAAATGCGAATTTAGACCTCCATAGACATTTGTACTCAGGTTTATTGATAAAAATAGCATATATTCAAGCCTTTTAAGGTAAAATCACGTCAAAATAACATATAAAATAATTAACAAGCACGTATAATCGCCATCACACAAAGGTGACTGTTACTCGTAGCTAAAAGAAAATAGCAAAAAATTAGGATAAAAGTCCAAACCGTTCATGTTACCATTTCAATTCCCTGAAAACTATGATGTGTGGAACAGGAAATAAATAAACAAATTTAAAAAATTAAAAATGTATATTAAGCATCAACTACCAATATTAACATATTTACTGATTATTTTAATGTAAAATAGATTGTAAATGTACTTCGTTGAGAATAAAACAAAAATTACAGATACGGCAAGAGAAGATGGCCGTAACGCCCCCGGCTTCGCCCTGGCGCTGGCGGTGGCGGCGAGCTGCTTGCTGGCCGCGAGCGGCAGCCAGCGGGGCGAGTGGGTGTGTCACGTGTTCCACGAGATGAACTCGTGGGAGTTGGACTTGTGCGTCGTCTCTGCGGCGCGAGAGGGCTTCGATCTCCTGACCCACCGCGCCCTCGTCAATTGCAGCGATTCGCAGCCGCCGGCCAGAGGGCGCGGGCGGCGGGAGGCGCCGGGCCCCGCCCCCACCCCCGCCCCCGCCCCCGCCCCCGCCCCCGCACCCAACACCCTGCTTCGCAAGATGCTGTCGAGCGCGGCCTCCGCTAGTCATGTCGGGGACTCCACGAGGAACTGAGCTTCGGAAATGGAAATCCATTGCCGGCGTAAACTGTGGAATTAATTCAGATTCGAAATGTTGGGAACTAACAAACCTTCATGTATCAAAAATCGAATCAACAAATAAATATTGTTAAAAAATAAATTCAAATATATTTTTTCTGTACTAAAATTACTAAAACTATCCGGTGTTGCCCATTTATTCAACACAACCTATTACACTGATAATTGAACAAATGTTACTTATAATGTACACCGGAAGTTACTTTTTATATACAGGCTGCGGTTAGTGATGGTATTCTCCGGGGAAAGGGGAAGAGCTCTTGACTGCGAATGTCCTCAGAAGAGACGTGTTCTAACAACTTATTTAGACTTATTTAAAGTTAAAAATTCTTCATCAAATTATTCATCAAATTTCATTCATTCATTCATTTTTTTTAATTATGCTTTATTTAAAAGGTCGCATGAACTGCTAGGTCATTAGCGACCACATTCAAAATACAGTATATACAATGTACATGAGAGCAAACAACAAAATTTAAGATTATATCACAAATACATAATTTGTCAATATAAGTCATCAAATAAAATCATCACATAAATCATCAAAAATCATCAATATAAGTCATCACATAAATCATCAAAATACATGTTGGCTTTACTAATACATTATTTGATATAACATTGTGACAATATTGGTGTTTAACAGATTTTTGGTTTCTTACAGTTTATTGATAAGGTTAATTTCCTGTAAAAATTTAATGACATTTTGAATGTGGTATTTGTTGTTAAGGATTTCAGGGAGAGTGAGAGGTATTGCATATTTTTTGCGAATATCTGTGTAAATGGAACAGAACAGTAATATGTGTGGTATAGTAAGGGCAGATTGACATTGGTCAGAATTTTTTTGCATTTCTTTTGTTAGTAAATGCTGATGGGTAAGTTTGGAATGGCCAATTCTTAAACGGGTGAGCACAGTTTGATATTTTCTCTCGTGAAGGTAAGGGAGTTGGTCATCGAAGATACTTTTCCTGATCTGATGTAGTGAGTTTGGTGATCTTGTCCATTCAGTATTCCAAAGATCCTTGTTTCTTTGATGAAGTTCTTTTTTTATGTCATTGTGGGAAACTGGGTGCTCTTCCAAAGGTGAATTAATAGAGTCTTTTGCTGCTTCATCAACTAATACATTACCGGCAATACCTCGGTGCGATGGTATCCAAATGAAAATTATTTCCTTGTTGATGTGTAATAGGTCATAATATAAGTCAGCTATTTCATTTACTATAGGTTCCTGGTTTTCAGAATTACTTAAACTTACTAGCACACTTTTGGAGTCTGTAAATATAACAAATTTGTCTTCGGTTTGTTCTTGAATATATTTTAAGGCGAGAAGAATGGCGTATGCTTCACAATAAAAAATAGAGCAATAATCATTTAGCCTTGTCTGTAATAGTGTCTCTTTGATTTGTACAGCACAGCCAGCTCCGATCTCTTTACGGGAGCCATCGGTGAAGATGTGTGTGTATCCAGTGTATTTGTTATAGATTTCGTTGAAGTAAGCCTGGTAAATTAACGTATTAGTTTCCTTTTTTGGAAGATCGTTAAGGCTGATGTTGATATTTATTAGGGAAGGAATCCATGGAGGTCTTTTTTTAATCATGGTAGTTCGAACAGTAGGAAATGTGAAGTGAATTTCTTCAAGATACTGGTTCAGGAGATAATAAACTGGTTTCGGAGCATACTTTTTTTGTGTGTACTTATCGTAATATTTTCTGGAGAAAACATTCTTATAAGCAGGGTTATTAGGAGTGGATGACATTTTACTGGCGTATGAAAAACATAGTTTTCTTCTTCTGATGTGAAGAGGTTCTTCATTGGATTCCACAAGAATACTCGAAATTGGACTCGTTCGATATGCGCCAATAGCAAATCTTAACTCGGCTGAGTGGACCGGATTAAGACTATTTAATATTGTTGGCTTAGCTGACTGGTAAATAATTGCTCCATAGTCTATCTTAGAACGAATGAGGGCTTTATATGTTGAAAGTATAACATTTCTGTCGGCACCCCACGATGCTGATGAGATGGCTTTTATTATATTCATTCTTTGAAGACATTCAGCTTTTAATTTCTTAATATGAGGTATCCATGTTAGTTTACTATCGAATAATATTCCTAGGATTTGATTAGGCTAGAACATTTAAGTTGTTGTGGTCCTATAGTAAGTTTTAGCTGATCAGATAAATTACCCCTTTTATTGAAGACTATACATTCAGATTTGGTTTTTGAGATCTTGAAACCTGTCGTATTGGACCAATCTTGAAGTTCATTTAAAGTGATTTGGAGCAGTTCTTGAGATGTTTTAATATTTTTTCCACTTAATGTTATAGTGATATCATCTGCAAACAAATATACTTTCACTGGTCGATGGATGTGGTTCGTGATATCATTTATGGCAATCAAGAATAGTAGTACACTAAGCACAGATCCTCGAGGCACTCCGTTATTTATTGTATATTTGTTCGATAAAATATTATTGAATTTAACTTGTAAAGATCTATTCTTCATGAACTGGGTTATGAAAATTAGTATTTGGCCATCTATCCCCATTTCGTGGAGAATTTTGATGATTCGATCTCTCCATACCATGTCATAAGCCTTTTCCACATCTAAACTAACAGTCACAAGATGTTGTTCTGTTATAAAGGCATCACAAATGTCACTATGGATGTTTACTAGATGGTCAGTTGTAGAACGGTTTCGTCTGAAACCACTTTGGAATGGTGAAATGTTATTATAATATTGGAGGTACCAATTAAGTCGTCTACTGACAATTTTTTCCAGTAATTTGCAGAGGGTGGACGTTAGGGAAATAGGTCTGTAATTATTCGGGTTGGTTGGATCTTTGTTAGGTTTAAGAATCGGGATAACTATAGATTCCCTCCATTTGTCAGGAAATTCTCCAGTGGTTATTACTTCATTGAAGAGTCGAGTTAGATATTCAATAGCATTTGTCGGCAGTTCTTTAAGAAAAACATTGTATATTCCATCTGGTCCTGGGCTTGAATTTCTAGTACGAGATAGCACAGTCTCAACTTCTTGTACTTGTACGGGATAATTTAATGTAGAGTTACTTGAGGTATTTTGTTGAATAATTCTATCCATTGTTAAATTCGAGTTAGATTTGTATATTTGGAATTCATTGTTAAAGTTACTGTCACTTGAATTATTAGCAAATGTAGAAGCTAGAATGTTTGCAATTTCTTCGTTAGAAGAGGTAATTCGGTCGTTGTGTACCATACATTTAGGTTGAAAGTTCTGCTTGTAGCAACCATTTATAGCTTTGATTTTTTCCAATTGTCTGCTGGGTTAGAGAAGCAATTTATAGATGAGATGAAGTCAATCCAACACTGCCTTTTATTTTCTTTGTATATTCGTCTTGCTTTTGCTCGTGTTCTTTTATATTCAATATGATTTTCTATGGTTGGATGCCTCTTGTATTTATTGAATGAGTGTCTGTATAATTTATGAGCATTTTTGCAGTCTTCATTCCACCAAGGTAGTTTCTTCCTTATTGGTTTTCCTGAAGATTTTGAAATTGTTTCATCAGCTGTTTTGATGATGAGATCAGTCAGTTTCTCAATTTTTTTATTGAGGGAAATTGAGGAATTTTCTTCTAACATATTAATTTCATTTATTTTTGTTGATAATATTTCTTTGTATCTGTCAAAGTTAGCTTCTTGGAAGTTCCATCTAGGAGAATAGTTAGTGCAAGCAGACACTGAGGTATTATTGAGGTAAGATATGAGAATGGGAAAATGGTCTCTTCCATGTAAGTCTTCTGTAGTGCTCCAGTCCCATTTAGAAGCAATAGAAGATGAACATATAGTTAGATCAATAGCACTGAACCTTTTGTGTGTATTATTAAGGTGAGTGAATTGATTTTTGTTAAGTATCAATATATTTGGGTCTTCTAATATTTTTTTAATTATCTTGCCTCTACTGTCTTCTTTATAAGATCCCCACATTAGGCTGTGACTATTAAAATCACCTACCATAATAAAGGGTTTAGGTAGCTGATCTAAGATTTTTAATATTTCATTTTCTGTAAAATTATAACTATTCGGGAGGTAGATATTACAAATACTCAAATATGTTCTTCCCATGTTAATTTTGACTGCTATACATTCAATATTGGTGTTTATTTGAATTTCATCTGCTTGAAGAAGGGATTTTATATATATAGCTATGCCTCCACTGGATATTCTTGGATTATTTCTGTTTTTTAGGTGTACAGAATAATTTTTTAATTGTGGTATCACTTTTTCTGAATTATTAGTTTCCTGCAAGCATATTACGTCTGGATTATATTTGTTAATCAGAATTAACAGATTTTCTCTTTGAGGCCTAAATCCATTGATGTTCCATTGTAATATGCTTTCAACCATTGTTGGTTAATATTTAATTTAAGGGGATGAAATACTTTAACTTGTATCACTAGAGTACTCTGATTCGTTGCTTTTAATGTGTTTATTTAATTTCTTTTTTAGATTTGTAAATCTTCTCTTCATATTTTTATCCTTTAATTTTGGATATGTTCTTTCTAACATTTGGATCATTTGAGTTACATCAGGAGTAAATTCCAGAGCTATTTCAATTACCTCAGTACTGTTTTTTGTTTTTTCAAGAAAACTCTTCATTTGAATGAAATTTAAAGGATATTTGTTGTTTGGGTCCATTAATATTTCCTTGAGAGGGGCCAGTTGTGTGTCCAGTTTTTCAGATTCTTCAATATTACTACTTTCTAGTCTTGACTTTTTATAATTCTTCACTCTCTTTTGTGTGAATAGCTTCTTCAATTTGAGTGGATGAGTCAGATGGTGAAGGTATTTTTGAGGTGATATTCATATCAGAAGAGGGTGATATTACTTTTCCATTGATGTTATCTGCAGGTTGAAGATTTGGTACAGAAGAGAGACTTTGGTTATGTTGTTGAGTTAGTTCTGTTTCCATTTCATCATTTCCACTGGGTTTACTGGGACAAAGTTGAGCTACATGTCCTTCTTGATTACAAATAAAACAGGTCATGATATCAGTAGAGAAGTATATACGGTATGAGGTATTGTCAAAGTAAACAACAGTTGAATCTGGTAATTTGTTTAGATCTTCAGGTTCTATGTACACTTGTCTTCTGAAGCTCATAATACGGGAGAAACCCGGTTCTGATATTCCTGCTTTTATGAATGAGATCTTGGAGGATGGGGTAATTTTTCTTTTGATGAACTCCTTTTCAATTATATCATGTGGTATAATTGGGCACACGTTGGATATAATTACTCTTTTAAGTTTACTAATGAGAGATCTAACATTGAGTTCACGATTCTTTATAACAATTGTTTTGTTTTTATCGGTGAATTTATCTGCAACGGCTTGACTAGACAGAAAGATGCATATTCGGTTGTTAGATATGCGTGAAACAAATCTAATATTACTAGCATCAACAATAGAGGCAACCTTGCTGACATAATCCTTAATTGAAAGTCCTTCTTGAGGTTCGATTACAATAGCTTGTTCTTTAGATGGAAAGGAATCTGATGATGTAGCACCTGCATATGACTTCTTTGATGACATACCTTGTTGTGAGTCCGTACTGTTGGGGGTTATGTCTCTCCTGTCATCAGGAGAATCCATTTTCCTGGGAGTACAGCTGCAGCTGCAGCTGTACGTGAAGTTCACGTGATGATATACTGTGTTTTGCTTACAGTATTAGATACAGATTCGTATAGTTACACCAAGTTAATTAAATAACTCGCGAATCGTTTGTACACCACTGTTCACAGCACGACCTACTCGTACGGCGTCTCGGAGTGAACTGTGAAAGAATTTTTTCTTGCCACGATTTCAAGCATTATATTTTCAACAAATCCTTTCTATTTTTCGTTTTTTTCAGCTCAATTTGCAAACTCAATTTGCTCTTATATGGTTTAATTTATTGAACAGATTTTATTAAAGGAAATATATTTACGATCAGTAAATAAGAAATCAGCCCTCAGCTGTAAATTGAAATGTTATACTTTTTGCAATTTTGGAAAATAAAGCTCCCTGTTTTTTTGAAAAATCCGGCGCAGATAGCCGAAAACAAGAGCTGCACCATTCTAAGGGTTCTTTAAAGCCAAAATTCGGAGCTGTTTTGGGAGAAGTATCTCCAAAATTTCACGCACAATTACGCGAAAATAAATCTTATAATTACGAAACATGTTGTGACCTTCTCTAAAGGTCTGTTTGTAAAATCTGTTTTCAAAGAAGAGACTTCCTTAAGGAAACAATATATAAAATAAATAATAGAAGAGAAGAAGTCATTACAAGATTAAGAATCGGTCACTTTAACCTAAATACCTGCCATCTGTTCAAAAACTCCAACCCTGAACCCTGTCCTCAATGTGGCGCTACCGTGTCTACTCCTCATATTATTCTCGAAAGTCAAGGACTTGATAATATTAGAAAATCATTAAAAATAGAAAGCAGCTTATATTCACTGTTCAAATCAGAAGGAGGTTGTAAAAAATTTTGAAACTACTAGGAATAAGTAAATTGTTTAAGGTGATATAATAATGATGCAAATTTTGTAATGATATTTTGATATAATGCTTATGGTGTAATGATACCACTGTTCGATTGATTGATTCGTGTTTAGGTCATTTTGACTGCTTAGGTCATTAGTCCCGTAAGTGAAGTGCGTGTTTCTCTCGGGAGGTGGCGATGATCTTTTTCCCGCTGGATGGCGAGATCTGGCGCCGACCTACCGTCGACTAGCGGCGTTTTCCCCTCAACTTGGTATCTCCCACCAGCAGGGCACCGCCCCAGCCAGGATAAGCTCTAAGCTCCCAACCGGTCTCCCGGCATGTGTGGTAGTGTAGTGCATGTTAGTGTAAGTGTGTGTGTGTAACTGTTTGTAACCTTATGTAATGTAATGTACTAATGTAAACAAAATGAGGTCGCTGATAAAGCGACCATAAATAAATAAACAAAAAAATTAAATAATGCAGTTGTAATAAGATGCTGAAAAACTGTACTTTTGTTATTTTCGAAAATTGAGAGAGTTCAAGGGAAATGAGTCCTTCGCCATTTCTAAACGACCTTTGCGATGAAAAATGTAATAAAACGTCGGAGCCATTTTAAGAAAATATTTTTGAAAAGTCCCCTAAGATGCTAACTGCATGTTTCACATCATGTTCCCTCGACATGTTTTTGATAAACTCTTCTCATAAGTTTCTTCTTTATGCTCCGCACGTGCTCCATATGCTCTCCACAGGTTCACTGCTTCGTATAGGTTATTCTAGAAATTAAAATGCAATTTCAAAAAAATAATTTAAGTGTTTCTTATTACAAAATACTTTTATAAATTTGCGACGGCTAGTAGTGCTCTGGTTCCACTGCCAGAATGTCCTCAATAGCTAGAATATCCAAAAGAACAGAAAATTAAAATTAATTATAGAAAGTAACCAAAGTTGTTTTGCAAAATACTTTCAATCCCCAAAAATCTAACTCTTTAAATCATTGTATTAAAAGTGAAAATTGCTTCATACTTAAACTCAAATTCTAGCGTTTTCGACTCTCCAAGTTAAGGGATCACGGAACCTTTCATACACGGAAAAGAACGTCCAGAAAGTCTACAGAATGAAAACTCAACTCGCATGGAACACGAAAAAGTGGGGTTAGGGTTAACCGCTTCGATGTCACGCACTGGTAAACTGTGTTGCAGCGTAATGTGTGTTGCAGGTTGCATGTTCGTCCAAATTCCCAAATACGCCCTAATCAGCACCTTCTCATATTGCTTCCTTTCGCAGAACTGGTAACAATGATGAAGGGTTGCAGAGTTGAATCATTCGGAAAGGCATTGCTCAAGCGTTATCTCCATGCAATGCAAGATGTCAATGAATCAAACCCAGAATTGTTAGAGTTTTTAAAACAGCGCGAGTTTCGGCAGGTTAATAGCACATACTACATTTACAACAACCTTACCATACTGGTCACCTTGCCCCTACAATCTTGCCCCTCCATTTAGTCCCTACATCTTACCCATTCAGCAGTACGTTCTGAGGAAGAGCACAACATGTTAGCCGAATTATCAGCTCCCACAAACGAGAGGCGGTTTGTCCCGGATAGCAAGTCGATTATGTGAATGATCGACAAGCAAGTCGATTACGTGGTGGATCTACCAGCATGTCGATTGCGTGAAAGATCTACCAGCATGTCAATTATGTGGAGGATTGACCAGCAAATCGATTCTGTGGAAGATCTATCTGAGAGTCGATTATGTGGGTATCTACTAACAAGTCGATTATGTGGAGGATCTACCAACAAGTCCATTATGTAGAGGATCCACCAGCAAATCGAATATGTAGAGATCCTACCAGGAAGTCGATAATGTGGAGGATCCACCAGCAAATCGATTATGTGCAGGATCGACCAGCAAGTCTATTAGATGGATCCTCTAGCAAGTCCATTATGTAGAGTATCGACCAGCAAGTCGATTAAGCGATGGATCAACGAGCAAGGTTATTATGTGGAGGATCGAGCTGCAATTCGAATAAGTGGAGGATCCACCAGCAAGAAGAGAATGGAATAGATTGCCCGCAAAAACTTTGAACCTTTTCCTCAAAGCGTTCAACAGATTAGGAAATTGATTTAGGGTATTAATAAGTAAATGAGGGAGAATAGTGAGTTATATAGCGATGCATAAATGTTCTATTGTGATGTGAGGTGTATTGCAGTGTGTAGCAGAGAAATAAATAAGGAAATGTTTTTACGTCTTAGTGAAGTGAAGTGCAGTGAAGTCCAGTGTGATCCTAATAGTATAAACATTCAGTGAGGAGTTAGATTAATCTACGAACTTCTACGTTTTTCTTCTCGATGTTGGATGTTGCTCCCCTGGTAGATAATTACGTATCAATAAGTATTGTAGTTAAGGTATTTAATGTAGAGGTTTTTTGTAAACGGTCAGAAACATCTTCAAATTATTATACAAAGAGAGAACTATTATTTCTTAATATTCAATGTTAGTCAAAGTTGTATTCAGATTCTATATCGCTAGTGTGTTGGTACCCCTGACAGATATTATTAAATTTATTCTAAGGCCGATCGATCAGCATGGCACTAGTTTTTGAATTACATTACTTAGGTGCGGGAAATATGACAGCCATCGTTTCTGCGACTAATCAACTTTAAATGTTAATGAGTAGCATTCTGTGCTTTTTCGGTTCCTGTGGTGCAAAGAAAACATCGTAGACAAATAATCGCAATTTACAATCATGTTTTTCACTGCTTAGAGTCTGCATAAAATCCAGATAAAACTGATCACAGTAAAATGCATTGAAATTAATATAAGTTTTCATTGTATGCCTACATATAACATAATATATAACATGATTGACCACGGTGAAAATAAATTATTATTTCCTCAACAATCATTTGAAAATTAAATTATAATTCCTATTGGAATAGTCATTTTGTAGCGAGGTACGAAAGGAGGTATAATGGCATCTATATTTTTGTAGCATGCATACCAAAAGGTTCACTAAATATTTTACTACACAATGCTAATATTTAGTGGAGCTTTCTGTGTTCTTAATCACTAAAATATTTTAAGCGTGAATTGAATGAGTTTCTGAATGTCTCTAATTGTTATTGCAGCCCAATGTGGACGAGTTGTACTTTTTATCCCCATCACAGTCTGTAATTGTCCTTTATTGCAATATACGCACTTCATAAGAAGCCCCCAAAGATATTCCATTGGATTGAGATCCGAAGATCTATCCCTCCAATTCAGAACAGGTATTCTCTTCTGCTGAAAACTCTCTCGTGATTTGGTGGTCGTGTTAGTGAGCGCATTATTTTGTTAGAAAACTAGATTATCACCACATTCTTCGTCCTTCAAGATTAACTCGGACTTAAGCATACTTGTGTGCAACCCCGATTATTCATTCTGATGTTCAGCAAGTCAATGTTTGACGTACCTTTAACGTAGAATGCTATCCAGATCAAAACGTTTCCTCCCAAAAAATTTCTACTCATTTGTACGGAGATGCTCTTCTTTACGTCATGCTCTTCTTCACGGAGATCATGCGAGTAAAATCGAAAACCATCGTCGCCGTCCCAATTAAACTTCTTTTC
The DNA here is from genome assembly GCA_031308135.1 of Acheta domesticus. Lineage (NCBI taxonomy): Eukaryota > Metazoa > Arthropoda > Insecta > Orthoptera > Gryllidae > Acheta > Acheta domesticus. The sequence goes on from JAHLJT010005731.1 coordinate 11,343, forward strand.
ATGACTGAAAATCACTCGGTTCCACTCGGATATCCGTGACATATGTTTTTTTCTGCGAATGCTGAGAGATTCTTCTAATGAATATTGCTTAAAGGTGGTTTCCTGAGTCGTTTCGTGAATGCTAGATAATATCCTCCTGCCAGAATTTGTCTTCGCAGTGACACGTAACTCAAAATCCTCTACGGTCTGGGAAGCACACAAGTTGTTGACCCATGCTCTCTGCAGAATTTATTTTTCAGTGATCTCTGATAGCTTGCCTGTCCGACCATATTTTCTGCTAACCCATTTTGCTTTTTCACAAAATTGTCATCAACACAATTCGAACGCCCTAATCTCCTAACAATTTCACGATAAACTGATCTCGTATATTTGTATGAGCTAATTCGTCCCTTCTCTTCAACAGATATACCCTTCCCTTCCCTTCCGACATATTCAAAGTGAGAGTGCCGCAATTATCTATTGACTACATTCAGGTAAACATAGCTTCAAGAACGCTAGCAGCGGCCTACAACTACACAACTTTCTCATCTGATTGTGTTTGTTCCATTTAGTATGTAATGCCAAAACCAAGAATGTCAAAAACAATATTCCTCACATTTTCACATACTTTCATGGAATGAAAAATAGTAGCCCAAATTTCAAATAATAAATATGTTTCCGTTTTGTCAAAATCTTAATCCATGGTAAAAAAATGTTTTGTATCAATAATTTTGTAAAATAATGGAAGGTGTTTTTAACAATTATAAAAAGGCAAGCAGCAAAGTTCTTTAAATACGTTTTAATTAAATAAGTATACATGTTTTAAGACGCACACAATATTTCACAATAAATTTCATATTCAAACACTGTTAACATAATTAAATAAATAAATTATAAATTTAAGAGTCATATACATAATAAATTAAAAATTAATATAATAAATTAAGAAGGCATTACATTATATTCCAATAATTTTAATAAATATACAGAGGGGATGTTCAGTATAATTACATACGAAATACTGTGAACTGGTCAGTGACTTTTTGTTATAAGCTACGAGGAAGATTTATTTTAAAATTTCCAATTTTATAAGCAATTAATTATAAATTTAGTTTGTGAGATAAATAATATAAGACCAAATTTACCTACATCAATAGTGTAAACATTTTTGAATTATTAATTAAACAACCAATTTAGATATTTTCGTTATATGAAAAAATTAAACATTGGTTCACGTAATTATTTTCAGATAGCTGTTATTTCCATTTTCCGAGAAATGTATACCAACAAGCATACTTCGGAAACAAGATGCGCAATTGGTTACAAAAATACTGTTTGTCGTGCAAAGTTATTTTCACATTTAAAATTGTGAAAACTTGGGACGTTTGGCTTAATAAACTGGACTGAATTACTATTATGACTCTAAGTGTTCTTTATAATCAAGTAAGTAAATTGGCATTTCAGGTGAAATTATCTCTTCCAATTTTTAGCTGTCGTGATTCCTTAAGGCAGCTCCACACATTCGCTATTCGACGAACAGCGAGCAAGCGCTCGCCGAATCCCGAATTGTGTGACTGAGTGGCTTGCTATTTGCCGAGGGACGAACATTCGGCGCTCGCTCTACCCACCGCGTGTCGCTGTATAAGACACATCAAAGGGTGCGAACATTCGCTTAACACATCAGCTGGTCGGTATCGGGCGAGCAGTAGCTCACTGCTCGGCGAATGTCGAATGGGTGGAGCCACCTTTAGGGCTAGTTCAGATTGCAGGTGTGGGGAATCTCGTGGTGGTGCGGGGCGTGGAGGGGTGTTGATCATCCGGGCTCAGTTTTGGGGGCGGGCGCGGGGTCGGAGGCGCTGGCGGGGACGGGCGCGGGGGCGGGCGTGGGGGCGGGCATGCGGGCGGGCGCGGCCGCGGGGGCGGGAGTGGTGGTGCCTGCGGGAGCCGGAGACGGACCTCTTGGCGCAGTCCAACAACGCCGCCCCTTCGCCCACCAACCGGCAGTCTGAGTAGAGGAACTGGTGGGCCACCTCCCCTGGCTGCCGCCGCTTGCAGATCAGCTTTTCCTTCGCCGCGGAGCCGCTCGGCACCAGCGTAGCCACCACCAACAGCGCCAGCATCAAGCACCAACAACGCCGCATGGTGACGCCTGCAAATAAAACAAGTCCTCTCGTTCAGCACCACGGATAACGAACATTTAGGTGAGTCCTTTACATAGGCTGTGAGAGATCCTATACATTCGATATTAACACTGGCATCAACAGGTTTTCTGGGAATTTTCACATGAAATTGAAACTGAGTACAATACTAAACCGTGAACTGTAAACTGTAACCTGTAACTGTAAACTGAGTAAACTGAAACTAAGTACTTAATGATTACTACATTAATGACTACATGAGTACTTAACAGTTTCATAGGAAATATTGGTAATGAAAATTCAGTGTTGCATTAGAAATATTAACATTAATTAATATCGCTATCACTAAAAACTATATCCATCGCAATTTTAAAAAGAAAATTCCACCTCTTTTTATTATAATGTTCCCAAGCAATTCGACGGAGCTGTTGTACGTCAAAAAATTATTTAAGTAATTAAAGATGATTTGAGGGCGAAAAATGATGTGAGTAATATGAGCAATTACTGCACAAAACTTTCATAATGCACAGAAAAGGTTCTCTTGAACTGGCTCTCAACGTAAACAGATAACTATCACCAGAAGCAAATACGCTTTTGACCACTAAAAAAAGCATAATGATATAAATGTGAGCGTATAGCAAATACAAAATACTGAGAGGTTGTATATATGCACGAATTTCAGCAGGTTGACAAATGTTGAATAACGTTTTTTAAAAATTCGGATACCTAGTCGACATGTCAAATTATTACTGAAAAATAGCGATTCCTTTTTAAAAAAGTAACGAATACCGTAAAACAAAATAGAGTATTCGTACGTAGTTTTATAAATTTTCGTACAAATTATACATTTCTTGGAGCTTAATGTATAATACTATTTATTCATTCTTCAATTGGGCAAGAATCTAAAATGGACCACAGCTTGTGAAATGATAACATACTCTTCTCCTGTCTTACTGTTTTTGGAGAGACTCTTTAGTGTAGAAGGAAGAAACCTCTACCGTAATATACTCAAGAATTTTTCCAAAATCGTTTTAAATTAAAAATCATTTCACTTTACAGAAAATTTAAAACCAATAATCGAAATGAAATTTTCGAATAATTTGGATATCCACTACTTTTTTTGTAGGCAAATATACAGTTTCATCCTTGTTTTATGTTCCAATATTATTAGTAAGAAAAAAATAATGCACATATTATTTCCTTTTCAATGCACAAATGTTGGTCCAAATACATAATATTTGGAAAATTCTTTTGCTTACCTTCTAGAGAGAGCATTTTCAATACCAATCACAATCGTCGTACGTCCTCACAGGTTTTCGACACTGGTGTGTCTGCGAGTTCATTGATGAGTCTGCCTCTATTTATATAAGCCATGCTTCCCTTCCTGAGGAATCCCTGACGTGATTTGGGCGTGTTCTGATATGACGTCGATAACGTGAGTTCAAAATCAGAACACGCCATTATACAGGAAGTTAGGTGAATTTGGCATTGCAGTGATTTCAATTGTCCAGAAGCACAAATAAGATAAGCCAAGCAAAAATATACTTGTATTTACAACTATTTATATTTTCCCTTCTTTGGCTCTTTTGTATAAAGGGAAAATGTACGTGCAAAACAGCAAATTTTTAATGGTCAAAACAATATTCAGGTGTGTCTATGAAAGTCTAAATTGGAATTTTAAAGTAACAAAAGTTGAAGGATTATTTTGATATTATTGAAATGGTTTAAAGTTTCTCTTCATACATTCCAAGAAGAGGCTGTGCCATTAATCAAGTAAGTAGTAAAGAGAAAGTTAAGTGGTGCTACAAAAATCATTGTCGAGGTTTTACTTCGATATACACGTTTTTAGAGTTCCGTGACAACGAAGTTTTTTTCAAATCGTTCGTTCGTCCGTCCGTCCGTCCGTCCGTCCGTTAGCCCAACCGTCCGCCCAATCGAATCCCCAATCGTCCGTCAAATAATGCATCCAACTGTCCGTCCAACCGTCCGTCCAACCGTCCGTCCAACCGTCCTTCCAACCGCCAGTTCAATCGTCCGTCCAACTCCGTCCACCCGTCCGTCCAACCGTCCGCCCAATCATCCGTTGAACCGTCTGTCCATCCGTCCTCCAACTACAAAATTGCAGATAGAGATGTTTTCTTCAAACAAAATTAGTTCTTCGTAGTGAGTTTTTTCTTCAAAATAATGTACATTTTTTGAAGCTTTTAGCAGTTTTCGCGCAATATTGCGTGCAATATGTGCAGTATTAAAAAATTACGAAAACAAGATTTTCTCAAAAACGGCTCTAAATTTTTTTCTTTTAACTTTTGGTAGGGATAGTGCTGGATGTACTCTATGAAATGACATAAACGCCATATTGCTCTATTCATTTGGTTTTTTTTCAAAAATTGTAAAAATGTAATACATTTAAATTGTCTCTCACGTCGTTAATATTTAGAATAGCAGCGAATTGTTCGCATTATTATATTAATTAGTACATGTTTTTAAATAATGTCTAGTAAAGTTTTTCGAAAATTCAACCGTTTTCTGTGAAAAGTAGCTCAAAATTCCATATTTTCAGAAAGGCTCAAAAGCCATTTTATCATAAATGGCTTCAAATTTTTTCTTCAAACTTTGGGAACGAATAGTGTTGATTGCACTCTTTCATAAGACGTTAAGTCCGTTTAGAGGTATTTTTTTGTTTTGCAAAAATTACACAAATGTAATTTTTTGAAAGATTTCTCACATCGTTAATACGCACATTATCAGAAATTTGTAAACACTATTAAATTTGTGAGTGTATGTGCTTTAAATGACTTTAAACAACGTTTTTCGAAAACTTTCTGTGAAAAGACCTTCAAATTTCTCATTTTTAGTAGCCCTTATCCACCATTTTTTTAAAAAACAGTTGCACAAATTTTTAAAAGAAGATTGCCATTTTGGACAAGGTTATTGTGTTCTTTAATATTCTTTTTTATTTATTTATTTGTCAAAAACAGTAAAAACTGTATATGACGTGTGGGGAAAGAGATTTATCTGCGCACATTTTCTTGAGGGCCAGAATAAAAAAGAAGAAAAACGAAAATAGAAAATGAAAAAAATGAATTTAGAAAATAATTATTTTAGAAAAATAAAAATATTTGAAAAATATTTGTTCCCGAGTTATAGAAAATCAATTTCAACGGTAAATGAACTACAAGCAAAAGGAGTTCTCAACAAAACGTGCACACGGTGAAGCTACATTTACGTCCAGAAGCAAAACAAGGGACCATCTCAGCATTTGCTCAATGGATCAGGGAAACTGGACCAAAACCTGATCGAGATGGGGGTCATTGACCCGGAAAATTCTGAAATTAATATCTCCGTTCTACCATTAGGAAACGAAAAATTAAGAAAAAGTAAAAAAAAAGTGCTTTGGGTGGCGATGGATGGCAGGTGACAAGAGTATGTGACAAGTATGAATAGCTATCCGAGATCAAAGGACATAGAAAATTAATTCGGGAAAGTCTGTGTCAATCTGTAACACCATTAGTTTCTTTGTGTTTTTCTTATTTTGTTTCCGTTTTACCGGGACTGTGTTGCCAGAGGTACCTCATTTTCGACGCAGGTTTGCCAAATTGGGCGGAATTCCGATTTTTGGACTGAAAAACGACTCTCTATCGGGACAAAAATTGACTTCGCTGAAATGCATCAAAACATGTGAGATTTTTGGCGTGTTTTCAGATTACGACAAAATTTTCTAAAAAACAGCCTCAACTACGTTCATAGTGAATTTAAATTCTTAGTATTTTACTCCATACGTGATATTGCATTAATCATTTGTTAATTCGTTCAAATTTACTTTAATAAGTGAGTAATGTGAAATTTAGACCTCTAATTTAGGATGTGTTTAGAATGCAAGAAATTGTCGTGCCGAACATGAATATACAATGTCATATTGGCAGTACTCACAGTTAATTTTCGAACACGCCGCGTCGGTTAAAATAAGTCACATTTTGGAAGTACGGTGGCACTACCCATATTTCGAAAGTACGGTGTCACTGCCAGAATTTTCCTTTAAGCCAGGAAATAAGGATGCATATGTAAGTATGTTTGTTGTAATCTGTTTAAGTCCTGATATTTAGGAGCAGCAAGGAGAGTAAAAATGGGGAAGCCGAAGAAGTATTTAAACATTACAATAAAATATGGGAACAAAAAGATGGTTTTAAATGAGTACCTTGTTTCTGAATAGAAAACGTTTGCATAGTATTGCAGAAAAGGACATTTTCTGCTCATTCTTTTGAGGAACCCAAGAAAGAGAAAATATAATGATATCCCCTTTGTTGAATTTGGTGATTTTCGCAGGGAATTTGAATCTTCTGAAAATCAGCGTCCTAGCCCGAAATTTAATGGCAAATTCACTGGTGATAAGTATTCTCCCAACAGATAGTTGGTTTTCCAGAACTTCGCAAAACACTTGACCATAGTTGGCCGGCCATTTTTGACCCCATTTTTTAAAAAATACTTCTTAGGGCTTATTTGTTGTTCAAATGCAGTGTTTAATAATGGCATTTTCTAATTCTAAATTAAATTCTAAAAGAGGATTTTGCTTTCTAATTAGAAATAGTTTGCATAGTTTTGCAGAAAAATGTAGCGTCTCCTTCTGTGCGATGTAATAGCACGGGTTAAGCTAGTAAGATATAATATATAAATTATAAGTTCCACCTGCGTAATTTGGAAGCGGGCGACTGAGAGTTAGCACTCTTATTTCAAATAAGTTTTAAATAATTTCTGAAAGAATAATTTGTAGACGAATAACGAAAGCTCCAATGTAAGAAAATAATAATATTTGGCAATCTTAACCCTGGAGAGGTGGTGGTTGCCGGAGTCACGTTAGAGGTGGCACGGGGTCCTTTCTGACCCCATTCAAGTTATGTCTGTATAAAATTATATTTAGCAAGAAATAAGTGCGAAATTAGTTATTTTAATAATAATCAATCATTTATAAAGTCATATTAACTTAATGCACTATCATAAACACACATGCAAATGAGGAATTAAAACAAAGAAAAGTGCAAAATTATCATTCATCTTTCATTTTATGTAGTGACTCCATTTTCATTTTCCTTAATATTTCAACGACAAAGGTATCAGAAAGTTCAGTTAGTTTCATTTTTTAACATTTTCTCACATAAAAACAAACAATTTATTGAAAATGCTTCAAAGCCAATCAACACAACTTAGAAAAGGTACGAAATTTACGATGATTGTATTGGTTTCACAAATATTTATAAATGAATTATTACACATAAAATTTTGAAAATCTTTCATACAAATGCTAAAGAATGTGGTGAAAGGTATGTGAAATGTAAAGCTTCTGACTTGCAAAATTAGGCAGCTGCAGCAAGGCAAGAAACGTGGGGTCACAAGAGACCCCGCGCCACGTCTCTCGGGTTAATCAACGGTGTATTTCTAGTCTCCCACAGACGCCTCCACCGACTTCCTCTTTCCCGTTAGCCAGGCGCCCGACGCGCACAGGCACCCTATATTTATGAAAGCCTTGCCTGTTCAACTGTTCCCTCGGGACACATCTCCACTCACACAAACCATCCACGGACTCAAATACTAAGACAGTTTCACCGGTTAGGGCTGCAATGTCTTTACACAAAAGAGACCACCTCACTCGCTTAAAAACTATCGTAGAAACCAGATCTCTTTTGTAATCGGACGCACATCTCGTGAACTACTGTGAATATTGAACTAATTGTGATGTTCTTGTGCGTGCAATCTCTTCTGAACTAGTTGCGATGTTCTTATAGTGAAATCTCTTACAAACTAATTGCGACGAGTTTATATTTGCAATATTCTATAATCTAACTGTCGACGTGTGTAAATAGCGATCAAGAACATTAAAATACACAACAATCTGAACTTTAGCGTGCTACATAACTCTTGAGAACTACGAGGACATTGAGTATCGTCGTAGGGCTTTTAGACTTCAAGTAATAATCGCACCATAACCAAACAGAACTCTATCAAACATCGGTGCAAATAAAATAACTAAATCTCAGCTATTTTTATTTGTTATTGATTCTTTGCATATTATCAATTCCTGCTTTTCATTCATTCTTGTCTAATTTTAAGTTACATGTAAGTTTTATTATTGTATTGTTTTGCATTTCCATTTAATCGACGAATTTTCGCATTTTGGCTTGCCCAAAAGAATGGGCAGAAAATGCACTTTTCTCTAAAATTTGCAAACTATTTCTATTCAGGAAGTAAAACACGATTCCAAAGTTTAATATGAGTTAAAAATGTCAATTATTTACCGCTTTTGACGAGAAATGAGATTTTCAGATTTTTATTTCACGTTGAATTAAAAGCTAATGAAGTATTTTTTAAGAAATATCTTCATGCACTATTGGATTAATTGATGTTTCCGGGCATCTCAACCGCTGTAGTCATTAGTCCCGTTAGTGTAGTCTCTGTTTCTTGTCGTGGGAGGTGACGGTGATTGGATGTGAAATTCGTCGCTGACTTACACGTGGATTGAGAGAGGGTTTTCCTTTCCACATATACTTCCCACATATACGCCCCTCCAGGTAATAGTAAGATGAGATAATTCACTACGTAATAGTAACACTACATGTCAGTCTTTCTTTTTTTACTGGACAAAATGTTTTTTTTCCAGAAATGGTCAAATGTACTCTGTAATTTTAAATTCTTCATACAAATAAACTGAGCAATAACCGATCTTAAGGAAAAGACTAATAAAGGTTTACTCTAAGCGAACTTTTTGAAATCAACAATATTCCTCCAATTAAAATGTCTTCAGGAACGTTATATGAGACAAATTTCATTCTAATATTGAAAATTTGTCCTTAAAATGTTAGAGGGAAAATTCAGTGTGTAAAACATTACTCAAGTGTTTATAGAAAACCACATATTTATTCACCACAAATATAAGCAAATATTCAAGACAATAAATTAAATATACATAATCCAGCACATAATAAATACCAATTATAAATTCTCATGCTTTCAAAATACAAATACAGTGAATAAAATGCACACAGTTAGTGAACACAAGTAGATTTCTTTCCAAACATTGAAAAATACGCATTTTAATAAAAAAATTATACAAACAGTGTCCTTTCACATATAAACAACTTCATAACTGTTAGTATTTCAGAACTGTCTCAGAGTTTTATACAAATATGCGACCTCCAAATATATAAAAACATTTCATGAAAATCTTTTAAACAATATTATAAAAGCATACATGTGGAAGAATTAATTACGTGTACTACATTCCAAACATTCCTGCAAAACATTCATGTTTTAAAAACGTGCATACATTCTTTCTCATTCAGTTTTTGTAACCAATAAAGTTACAGAAAAGTTTGGAAATAACCAGGGATGTTTTAAGACACTCCCGGAAATGGGTAAATTTTTCGACTTGTTTTCATGAGAGGTTATAGTTCTCCAGAAAGTAAATGAAGTAAATTGCTCGGTTTATGTCGGACACCAAATTCGAGATTATTCTTGAAAAACTATTATGAACTCGTTGACTCCTCAGCGATTCCTTAGTACTAGATCAGATTGCAGGCGTGGAGAATCTCGTCGTGGCTGTGCGGCGGCGTGGGCGAGCCTGGGTCAGTGCTGGGTGCGGGCGCGGCCGCGGGGGCGGGAGTGGTGGTGCCTGCGGGAGCCGGAGACGGACCTCTTGGCGCAGTCCAACAACGTCGCCCCTTCGCCCACCAACCGGCAGTCTGAGTAGAGGAACTGGTGGGCCACCTCCCCTGGCTGCCGCCGCTTGCAGATCAGCTTTTCCTCCGCCGCAGAGCCGCTCGGCACCAGCGTCGCCACCACCAACAGCGCCAGCATCAAGCACCAACAACGCCGCATGGTGACGCCTGCAAATAAATTAAGTCCTCTCGTTCAGCACCACGGATAACGAACATGCAGGTCAATGATTTACTCTTTTGTACAGACTGAGATCGATTCTGGACATTCGCTAATAGTGCTTGCACCTAAACGTTTACTGGGAATTTTCATATCACTCTTAGGAGCCGCTTATGAAATATTGGTAACGAACCTTTAGTGTTGCATAAGAAATATTAACACCCCTTCATATATAATTACCTCTTAAAACTATACCTATCATATTTATAAAATGAAAATTTCATCCCTTTATATTATTGTGTTTCCAAACTACACTTGATGGAGCTCTTGTACATCGAACTATGATTTCACAAAACTGAGGTAACACGCTGAACTGTACTCTACAGTACAAAAATGATAGTTATTTCACAATTACAGAAGAGGTTTTTTCCAACTGGGTCTCAACGTACACAGATAACTATCAGCAGAAGCAAAGAAGCACTTGCCCATTGCAAATCTCATGAAATGTATGTGAACATAGAGCAAATACGAAATACTGAGAGGTTGTAAATATTAATGCTTGCGCCAAAACTTTTACAGGGAATTTTCATATAATTCTTAGTTTTACAGGAAATACTGAAAACGAATCAAATTTAGTTTCGTGAAAGACGTCCTGATAGTTTTGTTAATAAATTTGTCATATTAAAATGTATTTCATAGACATAGATTTTTTTCGATGCATTTATTCCAAAAAAGACGGCTAATATGTGTGTACATTTGAATTGCCAGACAGGTGAATTCGAATATCGTGTTCACTATCTCGGTTAATAATAAATCTCGGTCTCTGATCTGTTTTCATAATAAAAGAATCTTACCTTTCATCAGATCCATTTCCTTGATATTAAAGGAGGTTGATGTATGTGAGCAGATGTGTGTTGCTTCAAATTGATTCACCTGTGTTCTGACCACAGAAAGTCGGTGCCCCTATTTATACGGGCCAGAAACCTCAGATCGTTAGCACATGGCGTGACTTCAACGTGATAGGATATTACGTCGATAAGAGCATGTTTGAAATCAGAGATTTACTTTCCTACCAATTGATACTGATTTGTAATTGTACAGATTTGAGTTGGCATTTAGTTCTCCACGTGTAGGAAATAATATGGAAATAGCCAATATTATTAATATTATTGAAAAGAAACAATAAATTTTGGTAATTATGTTCTTAGTGAAACTAATGTTGGGTGTTCATTATAATTGAAAAAATATTATATTTCAATTTAAAATTACAGTATTTATCATTAAGAAAACTCAGAAAGAGTACAATACATCAGAGTACATCGATACATACACATTTACTCACAGATATTAAACTATCGGTGTCACAACAGCTCGTACTTTCGTTAATGTAACCATTAACGAAACTTATCGCAATTTCGCAATTTATATCGCAATTTCGTATATTATATCGTAATATTATTATATCGCAATTTCTCTCCACATTCACACATCCCAATCATACCAATAAAACTACAAATTGTTGAACAGTAGATGAGAAAAGTAATAATTAGGAAGCTAAGATAAAAACTCAAATTCGACAGTTAAAATACTTTTCATTCAGCTATAACCATTCCCTACAATGATAAAAAATGTTTAGAATCTCTCAAAAATTATAAGAAATTGTCACGACGTGCAGAGTTGTGGAATTCACTTCATCAGAGAATAGCAAATGAAGCCCGGACAACTTGTAAATTCAAACATTTGGAATTTACTCTAAAATACTTATCTTTTTTTTAAAAAAATGCACATGTCCATTTTTCAAGAACTTATTTTTTAGAATAGATTCATTTTAACAAAAATATCTTTAAACTACTCATATTTTTTAAAATTTTAACATGAATTTATTTGAATATATTTCGTACATGAACTGAGTTCATTAAGGATCAAAATCTATTTTCATTATCGTTGTTGTAGGAAGACGCCAAAAAAAGTTTAAACTTTTGCAAATTTCAACCACAATTTCAACTTTCAACTACATCTATTGTGCTTCAGTATGGTACATTTTTTCTCGTACTAGTTAGTTTTCTAATTTGTTTGGTCGGGACTAGCCTTTCAATTTTGTACCAACCTCTTCCAGCAGCCACCCAAACTACATTTTTTGAATTTTTGGGTTCAATAATAATATTTAAATACAATTTTAAGAATATTATAAATGAGTAAATCCTTGTCGTGCATCAAACTTTTTCGTTGAAAAATTTGCAAACAGCCTTTGAGAAGATTCATATAAGTGTTGCTGTAAATTCAAATTTTGATGTTTTTAATTTTAATTCACTTTAATGTTCAACATATACATTTCGAAAATAATAAGCAGAAGGAATTACCATCTTACAATAAAATTTCTACTGAAATTTTCAAAAAATTAGTGTCAATAGAAAGAACCTTTCCTAATGTCCCTCACCTGTTTTTACTGCTTATGTTTTGGAGAAAATGTAAAACATTACTAAAATACTGCCACTGAAAGAATTCAATCGGGAAATAAAATAATATTTCTCTATTTTGATGATAAATAATACAAACTTGAACAGATCGACATACACTTTAAATATATCATGCTACTATTTTAGTCTACTTCTACTGAGAAACAAATCTATAATAACTTATCGATGAAGAGAGCGAATGTTTTTCGTATTTTTGGAGGATAATTCTACTACTTTTTCTTGTTCACGCAGTGTGCCACGAAACACGTGAATATCATTGAGTTATGGAGCTAAATTTATGAACCAAAATACAAAATAGTTTGCAAATGCTTATCAGCTCTTCCGTAAATAGGTTCCCACAATACCAACACACCACACGTAACCCAGTGGTACTTGAATCACCAAGCCACTTGACCATGCACTCATTATTCAGTTCCATTCATTTGTGGTTGTGATAACGCAAGTACGGTAACATCACACGCCACCAACACATGCGGATGCCAAAGGCGTGCAAATTTGTTAGTGGGAACGTTTTTCGTGGAAGATGAAATGTGTAACACAAACTCAATTTCCACTTATAAATCCCAATGCCATTGTCTCAAGATAAAATGCATTACCCAGGAAAACATCCCAATAATAAGCTAATGGCAGTACAATACTACTACTAATCGGAATATTTATAAGTAACCAAATATTTCTATATTCCAACTTCTGCCTTAAGACTTAAACTAAGAACTGTAACTTCTATCACAACGAAGCGCCAGAAACAAACCAAAAATACATACTTATTTTTGTAATACTCAAACGTTTAAATAACTACTGGTGCGAAGAAAGCGTGTACTTTCTCGCCTTTAGTAAAGGTTATGTAATAATATTTATACCACACTTTTTACTCACAGATTTGTGAGTTCGTACAGATAACATCAGGTCGTACTTTCTGAGTCCATATTTAGAGTTATTTATTTCGTTAAAAACATTATTTTCGAAATCCTTAAAAAAATTATGTTCCAACCAGTGAAATATTAGCCCGGGAGTGTTTGTTTTGATTTGGGATTTCTTTGAATATGAAGAAATTTTTTGTCAAGATAATTTTCGTTTTATGTCAATGGTTTAAACATGTATTCGCTTAAATGCTTAAATTTGTTTAAATATGTTATGTGGATTAGAACAAGACTTGGATTTGCTGATCATTATTCGGCGAGATGAGAATCGGCAAATAAATAGTTGCCGACATTTTGATTCGGCAACATTGTTGAAACATGTGTTATTTTATTCCCAGTAGATAGAAGTCAATTGGCAGGGAAATGATTATGTTGAAGATTCAGGCTCCCCAAAATTAACTATACTATTATTTCGTTACTGTATAGGGACGACTTCGCAAACCCATATAAAATATATAAATCTGTACTGTAATGGAACACTTTAATGAAATTGTAGAGTTAAACTAAATGCTTGTATTTTTACCTATATTATTGAGTAAGGGTTTATGCATAGTTACACAATTTTCTTCGTAAGCAGTATGTGAGAAAATAAAATAATTAAAAGTTAATAAATAATACGATACTGATAGCGTCGGCAAACAAATGCAAATGATCCAAAAATTTATAACAGTAATTATCAACCAGTATGGTATTGTAATATTCTACAAATACGGAAAAGTATTAGTTTATATTCATGCGAACGAAAGGCAGGCATCTTAATCGCCTCTAGCGGCGTCACAACAATGGGTTACAAGTAACAATGAGCGCTAACTCGTATGGGATACACATGTTGCCAATTATCATTGTTGATACCGCAAGAAAATGAAAATGGATCGAAAAATATAATTAAAAATACTGTGTTCATATGCATTAAAATTATTCTGATTTTACATGCATTACCGTTCATATTCACATCTAATTAAGGGAAGAGAAATACCTATTTGTTTTCACATTTAACACAATAATAATAAAATTAATATGAAATAATACACAAATTCTAACTTAAGTAGCATCCAACGTAGCATCACAATTCATTTTACGTTCACGAAGAGCACTAAATTGGGAGCGGGCGAAATAATTATGTTTGTCCCCAAATTACACAAAAATTCTCATACAATTTTAAAAAATGCAACACAATCTTATTTAGAGATATGTTTTAATGAATACATTTCATTAAGAACAAATTTTGTGTTCATAATTGTAGTTTGAAAAAGATGTCCAAAAGGTTTGAAATTTTTCAATTTTCGAATGATTAGGGAATGGTGAAGGTCTTAATGAATATAAGTTCATTTATGTGAACTGTTCTTCATAAGATCGTTCTTTTTAGTGAACTAGTTCGTTGAACTAGTTCAAAAGAACGAAATAGTTCATTTATTTTTGCCACGTACACAGGGATACCCTATTGGGCGGAATATCGCCAATTGGGCGAAAAGCAAGCGTCGACTTGCGGGAAGAAAATGCATTTTGGAGGATTCCGTCCATTGGGCGGAATTCTTTGTATCCTGGGAGAGCTGTGAGCGGTACGCTTCTTTTCGCTTACTTAAATCGTCAATATTGCATTTTCCCACAAATTATACAAGTATTTATGGCTTCTGACAGAAACGGCTATGTACAAATGTTTGAGTTTTGAACACCAGGCAGCTACTATGAAAATGTCAGATCCCATTTTTTTAACATACATTTTGCCCCTTTTTCTAGCAAATTCAACAAGTATTTAAGTCATAAGGCTAGGCTAGGCTTAGTAGGTAGGCTTTATACACAAGTGTATTTATTTTTAAACTTCTTGTGAACGTGCAGCTATTTGAAGTTATCAGCCGCAATGTCAGGGTCGAGCTTTATTCACCTTTAGCCTTTATTACCTTTCTTCCCCACTGGGTTATTTGGCGGATTTTCCCAAAAGGGATCTGGCAACACTGGATGTAGATGTTTTTTCAGCGTTGAAGTTGAAATTTTTGCCGACACCGTATGTCGTGGCCCAAACATCAACCGAGACCATGAAAATGACACACTTAGCTCACGAAATGAGAACATTTTTCTACATCTGTATAAAAATTATAATAAGGCCGATATACACGGTATAGTTTTCGTGTAGATTCTTTATGTACTCCAGACTTTACGCTTTCTACATGAGAAACTATGAACATGTTTGTAATATTTCGTGTAGAAAGCATATAGTTTGACTCCAGCGCATATAGCGGAAGAATCGTTCACTAACGGTAATCGGCCATGTCGATTTTGTGGTTAGGTGTGTCAAGGTGCGTTTGTGTGAAGACTTAAATTGCGATAAACTACTTCTTTCCTCGTCCTTGCCTTCCAATTTTTATTCTCTTGCCTCTCATGATTAATTAATACTAAATTAAGATCGCACGCACAGAAATACCATCACTGAAAGTACTCGGACGGCGCAATTCAGTTGTTTCCCGCTAGCCCCCTGGCGGTGGCTTGTGGCGATTCATGCAGAAAGCGTATATAAAGCGTATAGACCGTGTATGCGCTACTTTTTGGCTTTTATACGTTCAGTTTGAGATCTTGACGTTTCTATACAGAAACTGTATGAGAATCTACCCGAAAACTGTACCGTGTATATCGGCCTATATAAAATTATGTGGAAAAGTTCGTAATTTTATATTGCAATGAAGTGTTTGATATCTCGGGAAAGAGCAATAGGATATGTCGGTATAGATCTTAAGCAAAGGGATACGTCGTTAAATTCCCATTAATGAAGTACTTTTTTCACGATAACAAGACAGTTGTCTTGAAAACTGTCTTTTTTTAATGGTTATAAAAAATGGCCTATGTCATATCCTGTTAACAATGCGCAGAATCTGCCTTTATTGTGGACAGAGATATAAAGTTAGATTTTTATGATACGAGTGGTAAATGCTTCATTTTATTTTGCGTGAAATGTTGCAACATGAGGCCGGAAAGCCGAAAGACGCAATCCTACGAACTAAATAAAATCACTTTTTCTGCGTGTGTCATACACGATTTGTAGACAGCCTGTCTGAGTTTCATTATATTTTAATTCAAACATATAAATTAAATCTATGTTGTTTGAAGTAGGTCATTCTATCAGACGAAAGTATTTGGTTTTTATTGTATATTCACAGTTTTATCTGAATATAATGAAAATGTCACTATGTAATGAAATGTCACTTTTAGTGCTAGCGCTAAGAATTTAACTCTCAGCACGTTTTGCTTTCCCCAAAAGTAATTTCTTTTTACAGGTCTCTCGTGCCCATGTCACGTGACTTTGGGACAGCTAGTAGCTGTCCTCTACAGGAACAACCGGCTCATATAAAATGATTTCTTTTGATAAGTATCGAACATGCTTCATTGCAGTGCAATTTTCTCATATATTAAACAATCCAAAAATGTTGCTTATAGCAGAAAAGTGAATTCTACTCTATTTGCCAGTACATGCAAATTCATATTTTCATGTACTTGCAAATACATGCAGTACATGAAAGATGTGCATTGAATGTGACAGAATGTGCAGTACATTGAATGTGCCAGGTAGAATTTCTTATCATATTCAACTGCGCACTTCACTACGCCGGTTGTACAAGTAGGACTACAAATGAAGAATATTCTTATTTATAAAGAAATAACTCCATGAGAATCATTAATCAAAGTAGCTGTTATTACTCTATGCTAGGCATTCTGCCCTTGATAATCCAGATTAGTGACATTTATACACAGCGAGTTATCAAAATGCAATTCCAGCAATACAAACAGTACGCAAAGGTACATTACACACAATACAAAGAGCCAGTATCCCCAAAGTCACGTGACTTCCGACCACCGCATGTTGAAACCTGCGCAGTGAGCTCATGCGCAATGTGACCGCTGAACTACGGGAGAGAAATAATTGAACTACTGAACTAATGAACGATGACCGGCGAACTAA